>APFE030712556.1:0-27747 GCA_000404065.3 Pinus taeda
ATGGAGGAACTTATTACAATTAGAATAATCTCAAATCCCTAGGAATTGGTGGGGGGAAACACCTGACATAAATCTAAATTTTTAAATTTATTAAAAACTAAAAAAAAAATCAACAGATCCTCATCCACCTTAAATTGAAATAAGAAGCCTTAGGAAACTAGTACAACCACATTAAAAATATTAATGTTGTTAAGATAGCCGAAGGCTTCATAAATATAACAGAAAAACTATTGCAACATGAAATAATTTTTTAAAATGGAATTTACCAAAATGCGGGAATACAATTTCAATAATTTTTGTTTTTTAAAATACATTTTTGAATGCATAAATGGATACAACATCCTTGAAAACCACTGGAGCACTAGAATTATTCAAATTAAACAATTTAAACTCAATTTTTTTAAAATCTATCATATTTTGATTAAAACTAACTCAAAAAATGGCCGTGAAAAAATGTAATTTCTTCTATACGTTAGACTATGCCTTTACCTCATTAACTGTGTATAAAAAAGTTATGGGTTAGCTTTAACTTGAGGAAAAAAAGGGAATTACACATATTATTGTAAAATAGACCATTTTTCTAAATAAACTTTTCCTATATATAAATGAATGTTATAAATAATAATGAGGAAGTTATCAGGGAGGAACTTATTAGAATTGGAATAATCTCAAATCTCTAGGAAATTGGTGGGAGGAGAGACACATGGAAAGAATCTATTTTTTTTAATTTATTAAAAGTAACGGACCATTTTGCTAAATAAAATTTATTTATATATAAATGAATATCATAAATAATAATGAGGAACTTATTAGAAGTGGAATATCTCAAATCCCTAGAAAATTGGTGGGCAGGGAGCCACATGGCACAAATATAAATTTTTAAATTTATTAAAAGTCAATGCAACCTAACAAACTTTGTAGCAAACTACAACCTTTAATAAGAATTTACATGAAGCATACACTGAGCATATTCCCTTGATAATCAATCTAGGTTGTCAATTGAAAAAATAAAAAATAAAAAGTCAACAGATCCTCATCCACCTTAAGTTGAAATAAGAAGACTTCTACAACTAGTTCAACCACATTAAACATATTATTGTAGTTGATATAGCAAAAAATTTCATAAGTATGACAAAAATAACTGTTGCAACACGAAGAATGTCTTACCAATTGTTGGGTGCTAAAAGGTGTCTTTTAAAACTCCTAATTACCTCACATTAATCATCAACCTGGGCAAGTCCTTTTATTCCAAGAGTGTACACAATATGTGCATGCTATGAATCCAGAGAGTAATGTTTCTTAAAATGAAGTATAAACCTTTGATACAAGAGTAAACGGATGCATTTATAAAACTCAAATTGCAACTGTTAAAGGAAATATTATGTCTAAGCATCAAGACTTAATCCTCTGCTGAAATCGTAATCAAATCTCAGACAAGCAATTCAATTGACAATAGCATCAACCGAGAGCGTAGTAGGAATAACCAATCTCTTCTTAGCTGATTCAATCTAAATCATACTCAATCTCAATTAAGCAATTCAAATGGAAATGATGTCAACCGAGAGTTCAATAGCGGTAACCAAACTCTTACAGCTGATTAAATCAATAAGATTCACTGTCTTAACAGCTAAATAATTTAATATACAATAAGCGTAAATAGAATCAAATGACAATGCTACAAAACATGTAAAGGAAATGTACTAACTTCAATATAGGAAATCAGTAAATGGAAAATAAGATAAACTCACAGAAAATGGGAAAACTATCAAACCAATCAAACTTGTGAGAATCGGAAATATATAACACAAGGGATGGTAGCTTAATCCACCAGAGGCTGGGCCCTTAGCCACTAGCGAATACTGTTGAGCTACTTTAGAGAATAGGAATGAACAACAACGTGAATTATATATTAACCATTGAACTCAAGTATCATTACAATATGGTCGTGTTATCCAATAGGACGAGTCTGTAAATTAAAATTACAATTTGAAATAACAGAGATTGATCCCCTTTCCTCCTATAGTCTTTTGCTTTTATATTCAAAAAGAGGTAAAAGATAAATGTGATCCCTCAGGATCGGGAGATCCTAAGGGATTCGCAACTGAATGCTATCTTCTGACACCCTTCATATTTAGCATTGATCCTCCTGATTCATCCTCCAACCTGACCGCAACCAACGCGCTCCATTCTTCCTTTGTTGGTTTATGCTGTTCCATCTCTAGGGAACAACAACTGTTCCTTTCATCGTTTCTCTGCATAAAAAAGGAATAAAATATAGTTACGGTGGCTAAATCTTAACTAAGAGAAGTTCATCTGTTTCTTATCAAAATCCATCAATATGTTAGTGTTACTAGTATTAAAGGGACCTAACAGTTAGCATACCAAGATATGAAAGAGATAATAAAAGAGGAAAAAGGTGATGGAATTAAGAGTAAATACATGCCCATTTTGTAACTCAACATACTCCCCTGCTTACCCTATTTCATGTCAAGTAGGTCTTATGCAGTGCAGTTAAAGAGTAGGCTGGAGAGAAAGAGTCAAAATTGGTCTAAAACCATGATGTTGAGCCATAAGCGCAAAGGCAGGCCCTTCCTTTCCTTCAGGAAATTCGTAGTCAGTCCAATAACCTTCAGGGGGATACCAAATAATGGGGCTCTGAAACCAACATCCTAACCAATAAGGTCCTTCTCTCAAAATAAGATTGCTATAGGTGACCTTACGGGCCGTAGCTACTTTAAAATTTCTGTAATTAAATGGTTCCCTATCTTTCACATTATTAATGGAGATTGTCCATTTAAGCTTAGATGCAGTCAGGGATCTTTCTTGAATGGAGAGGAAATATGATATTCCTTTCTACACAATCTCCTTATGTATGGGCCCTAAAGTTTTAATCACCCCTTCTCATGTCATCAGACTCTTATGGTTGGAAAACATTTGTAAGGGGTGTTTAGGTTCACTTCTCACCCAAAGATCTAATCCATGTTCTTGTCTTTGAAATGCATTATAAGCTTTAAACCATTTGAGTTGGTTTACTGCAAACGAAATAAAAGTCCGGAATTGAACATCTCCTACAAAAGGGTTAGGGTTCTTTTCCAACTCGTTCTCTAATATAAAATTGTGTAGATAAAATTCACAAAGAAACCTTTGGACCTTTACACCATGTTGCTTGTAGCAATTTCTAAAATCTTCAATTGTTCCTAATTCAATTGGTTTACTAGCTCTTACGGCTTTAATTTTCAATAACAGGTATCGTTCTAATAAAAACAAGGCATAATTGGTGGCGGGAGACCTACATGCTAGGACATCTGAATACAGTGAGCAGATGGTGTTTGTTTGACTTATGACTATGTCTAGCTTGAACTTGATCTTCTCCATTTTTTCTTCCGCCTTTCTACATCTGTCAAAAGTCTCGCTCTTTGTTGTATTCATTTCTCGAAGCTGTTTCTGCAACTCTTGATATTTCTGTCAGGAAACAGTTTCTTGTTCAGATCGTTCCAACACGAGCTGGGCTTGTGCCAATTCCTCTTGAAGATTTAGTAGAATGGGGTCATGGTGCATCATAATATCTTTGGCTTGTATGTCCGTCTGAGTGCCTATGCTATCAGAGGGGATATCTTTTGTCTGTACTTCTTTATTGTAGGAGGCCCAAACCTCCATCTGAGTAGCTATGTCTACTAAATATGCATGCGGTCCTTCTTAAGTAACGATTGTTTGAGTAGGTATGAACTCAGTTTGAGTTCCTGCAGCCCTGCCTTCATATAATTCCGTTTCCACGACCACATTTTCTACCTCAGGGGTATTGTTCGAAACCTTTCCCATTGTGATTTCTTTTATTTTTCTTCAGAGCCTCTTAACCATCTTATGAAGCTTCTGGTGTTCTTTTCTTGGCTTCTTCAATTTCATTCTGGCTCCATACCTTTTCTGAGGAGTAACTAGTCTGCTGATAGTCTCGTTGTTATAGCTCCAAATCTCACTCTTATGGTTTGTGATGCTGCACTCATGGCCTAGGGCAACCCCTCCTTCCAGACCTGGTCCAAAATTTAAAAAACAATGTTTTATCCCTTATACGCGACATTGCCCTGAGTTAAACGCGTGTATACGCGGGTAGGCATATACCCAACCCGCGTATATGTGTTAAAACACTTAAAAAAATATAAAACTCCTTAATTTCAGGCAGAGATCGCAGGTTTTACTTGCTGATCACCTGTTAGTGCCCGTGGCCCAACTGTTCCCAACTAACTCCCAACTAAAAATCTACTTTGGGAGAGGTATAAAAAGACCTCAAGGGAAAGGCCTAAAGGAGGAGAGAAGAGAGAGAAAGGTTATTATACTGAGATTTTTCCCTTGACTAGGTCTGAAGACCCTTGTGCCTTTTGCACTTCCCCCACTTGTATAGGAAACTCTTGTTTCGTTGTGTGTTGATGTTCATCCACTATTTATGACATCATGGAGTGAGTCATGGAAGGAGATATGCTAAAGGCTTGAGGCTGGACGGATACGGAAGGAAGCTTTGCTTGGAGCCTGCGAAAGGTTACTCAGGTGAAAATATTCCTTTTTTACGTTCTATTTGTCTATAATAAACACGTCTTGGTTCCTGATATAAATCCTCTTTATGTTGATGATATTCATGTTGGAATTCATATGTGAATGGTTGTTTAAAGTTCATAACTAACTACCTTTCTTTATAACATGAAGATGATTTCTTTATAAGTTTTTGTCCATATACTATTGTGTTCTTTGGAATTGGTTGTTTTGCAGGACAAAGGAGCGAAGGGGACTTGAAGAAGGGTTTGGCCCCTAAAGGACCTTCTCAAACGTAGGACCTAAGGTACACCCCTATTACTATAGAATTTGCTTATAATAGCATAATGGCTGTGTGAATGTGTGTTTCTCTGTTTAGACAACTTTCAGTCTGCTAGGGTTTCAACCCAAAAAGCCCTAGGGGAACATTTCCCTCAACAAGGATCTCAATGTTCCAAATTTTGTCCATCTTTATTTCCTTATCCTTTTGACAAGTCCTAGTATTCACCTTCTGCTACTAATGGAGATGATTTAGGGATCCTTGGACTTGCTTCTAAGATAGAGGTTTCAAAGGATTCTATCTCCCAAATGTTTACTCCCAAGATAGATGATCCTTGAGATTCCATTCATTGAGAAATTGCTTCGAAAGTGGATGATTTATAGGATCTTGTTTTCCAATAATTTACTCTTGGAATAGATGATTCTAATACTATTTCAAAATTATTTCTTGGATAAATGTCACCCCTCCTAAGTCTTGTTTTCTCCTTCCTCCATGTCCCCTTCTCCCTGCACGATTACTATTTTTGAGGGAACCATGTTTTTATTCTTCTTTATTCATGCATCCTTCATATCTTAATTTGCATAATAAAACAATGTTAGCTATGTTTTTGAACCTTTAATAACCTCCCTAGAAATGGTGCCAAAATGTTGGGGATTTTTGTTGTCTTATTGAAAAAAATGCATCCACTCTAACATAAATTATCAACCATGGTAATTATTTTATTTCAAGGCTAATGTGCATAGTATGTGTTGGAAACAATCATTAACTGAGATTAGCTACTTTATAATATACTTCCTTCAATTAGCTTCCTCAACAAAAACACAACCCTCAATCAAAGCCTAGTGTTTACTGTAAATTATTCCATTCTTGCAAGAATTGAAATCACACTTTACTCAATTCTAGAATTAAAACCTCATTGTTGAAAACCACACTTGCATGAAAAGAAAATAACTCTACACCCAATTTTAGATATGTTAATCACTCTTTGCATGAAGGAAACAAAACTCAGTCACTCTAGAAGAAAGAAAATATTACTCAACACGGGTAGATCCTCACTTGCATAAATGAAGTCACTTAGTGTCACAACCAATCAAAAATCGATCACAAATTTCAAATAACATAACCAATTAGAAAATGAAATGTTACTACTATAATTGCATTCATAATTTCGGGTTGGAAACAATGAAGGATATCATTATTAAATTGTATCATCTATCTGGAACAAAATTGCATAATAGTAACTTGTAACCATAATTAATAATAATAATAAAGTAACAACAAGCAATAATCATCAATTTGTAATAGTAATCCAATCAACACTCTGTAATGGTAACAAATCACAACAATAAACATCAACAATAATGATACAATTTGGTAAATATCTATGATGGCTATGGTTGAGTAATAGTGACACTCATTTAGGAACTTTTGCAAGCTATTGTGAGTAACAATAATATCCTAATCACACAAGAAATTAGTACCAACTATTAACTTCAATTCTAGAAATCTAATTCACAACCCACACACTAATGAAATAAAACAGCTAGGTGACCTGTATAGTCATAACAATCCCTGATAAATAGGGGGGCCCTTCCTTCTTAGTAGGGAGTTGGAGAAAAGCTAACAACCTACAGGTTACACAATAATTCATAAAATGAGCCACAAACTTGTTGAGCCTTGCATTAATTTTAAAAGAAAGATAAAAATGTGCAGTCTGAGAAAAATAATGCCAATCCCTTTCTTGGGATAGGGAGATCCTCTTTTATATGTTTTCCTTTGCATCCAATATTAGAAATAAATCAAAACATGAATAGTCTTGAGATATTTCCATTCTAAAGCTGTTCAAATAAAGTTTGTTGGAAACAATGTTAATACTAAGAAGGGGGGGGGGGGGTGAATTAGTATTATGGCTAATTTAAAATTTTATTGCAATTTTCATTCAACATTCAAACTTAGCATTCTCTAAGTGAGCAAAAATTAAAAAATCATAGCAACAACCATATGAATCAACACAAGCACATGCACCATTAGCAACATACACATGAGACACAAAGGTTTAACGTGGAAACCCTTCCGGGAGAAAAAACATCAAATCTTGTTTCTTATTATGATGTAAATAAGAGCTCCTACTTTATTACATCAATTTTTTTGTGAACCACCACTCGCAGGAAGCACCAACTCCCTTTGATTGTCAACACCCACAAGCAAGAAGCACTAAGTCCCTTCTTGTACAAAAACTTGATCAACTTACCAGAAGCACCAACTTCAAGGATTTGTTGCAAGCACCAAGCTACAAGAGGCACCAACCGCCAAGCTTTCTTCAGATACCCACTTAGATGGAAGCACCAACTCCCTGGTTTGTAGGTTCCAACCCACTCTCAATAAGGAACTAAAGTTCGTTATAAATGGAAAATTCTTCGTCTATTTTCAATTATTTGTTCTCCTTGGTGCTTTGGCTCTCTGTTTTACTCAACAACCTACACTTCTTTCAGTTCACGCTATGCTCTGTCCTCTGCTAATTCTGTAGCAACACACTTTTATCAGCCTTATTCTATTAGTAGCATATACTTGGCTCTCGACCCCTTTTATTCTCAGCACTGGCCCTCTCAACAATTCTCCTCTACATAGGCACTCTTGGTCTCTCTTTGTATCACAAACACAACCTCGAATTCTCTCTACAACATCGACACTCTTGGTCTTTTCCCTCAACAATGCTCACCCACAGAGCTCTCCACTAAGCTCACTCAACTATGTTGCATTTCCCCATCTTGCTCAATTGCAATCCTGGTTTTTTTTTCAATATTTCACAATGGCCGATGATGTCTTTGCTATCCTCCATACTATCTGGAAGTACACTTCTGCATGGATATCCATGTTGCTAATGCATCAAAGTTCCTGGCCTCTGCAACCATATTAATCACTATAAATGGGCTCCTTTTACTCAACCATTGCATCTGCATTAAATCACAGAATGGGCAGCTAGGTATCTCTCCATAATAAGAATTAAATATTAGTCAAATTTGCATACAAAGAGGCTCTCCATGCCTTTTAATTTGATCGTAGTATTCAACTTGTACTCCTAGCATGTCTCTCCTACCTGTTGTAGTGTCTGGTGTATGAAAACTACATCTGCAACACTCTATCAGAGCCCATAGAGCTGAAATTGTACTTCGGGAATGGCTCTCCCAGACTATGATTATAGCTTCTGCACTTGGCCATATTTTCCATTTAATTCTTATTGGCTTAGGGGGTCCTGACCTAGGTTCAGAGTTAGCCGTGCCAACAAAAAAATCCCTACACTACTGGCCCTTTCGGCAACAACCTACATAGTGCAGGCCACAGTCTCACCTGAAGTAGTATAGGGGGATGCAAGAAGCAAGTTTATGCATCCAGAGGCTAGTGTGATGTCTTGCAGTGCCTCGGATCTACCTTCACATAGATCGATACACTCTTAGGGCACACTACTGTAACTATGTTAAAATAGCCTTCAGACCTTCACGAAGGTCCACGATCGGTCCTTAAAGACCTCTAACATTCAATTTGTCTACTTATGCACATTAGAGAGTAGTCCTAAATTAGGGTTTGTGCATATTTGCTTAAGTTACTAGTAAACATCATAGAATTCATGTGAGTCTTCACGAAAATACTTAAAAATGAATTGCATACATCATTAATACTTATTTAAGAGAATCGCTTAACATTCAATCAATATTTGATAAATCACATCATTTGTCGACAACATATAGAATTAAAAGAAATAACAGAAATACACAAGAATTCTTCAGAAATTGTCTTTATTGATCTTCAATTCAAGGTTATAGACTCAAAGCTACCCTGTGCACTCAGTTGCGAGCTCGACCTAGGCCTCTGCACACTTAGCTGTAGAGCCTTTCTTCTACCTTCCTCACTTCTCTTCACTTATCATCAATTACTACCAAAAACATGCCTTAGACTCTCTAAGACACACCTATTTATACCCTTTTTCATACAATGCCATGGTCCGCAGACCATGGGTGGATCTCAAAATAGACTCAAATTTTACATAAAACAAAGGGCTAACCTCTTTGACTCCTATTCATCTACGCGCTCCACATCCACAAATCGCGAAAACTTTACATTATTTACAAAAAATGTACCAAAATTTGGGTTATCTTAACCCCAAAACTGAACCAGGAGACCCCATCCCAACAAGCCCCCAACACAATTATTGTGACTCGCCATCGAGTCACTTTACTGGCACTGGGATCTTACTATGAAGACCTCCCAGATTCACCTAGATCACTGCAACTTCGGCAACGCTCTACATTGTTACCTGCTTAACTTCCTCAACCAATTTTTCCATTGCTGGTCCTTCTACAACCAACCTCGTTGTTTGTTATTTCTATTGCAACCCTTTAAGATTATCCTGAATGGTAGTCATGACTTGATAAGCTTCCTCCAACCAAGGCTGCAATCTGTCCTTTAGCAAGGCCTCCTTCTTTTGCACTTCCTCTACCTGTGCTAGGAGCTGCTTTCTCTCCTATAATTTGGCAAGGCACCGCGTTGGTGCTAAGGAGTGTGCAATTGCTCTGACTTCATCATATTGCTTCTACAACTCCCTTACCTCTATTTTTAGTGTTTGCAGGTTTGGATCCTCCTGCAGATTGGTGACAATCTCCATAGCTTTCTCAAAAAATGATGCACAAGCAGTGACTTTGACATCCAATGTAGCCATCCCTTTCTTTATTGCAACTCCACGCTACTCTTGGACCTCAGGCGGAGTTGTGGGCTACAACTCTAACTACAGCTCTGTAATATTCATGTTGAGCTCAAACATGACTTGGCCAACCTCTAATTTAGCCTCACACACACTAATGGCTAATTTTATGATTTTGGCTTCTAGATGTGTATCCTCTGAGATGTGAAGCTCAGGCACTGTCTTGCAGACCTCTACCACTGCTGACTTCAGACTTGAACTATGCGTCTAAAGTACTCCTTTTCTTCAAAGCCTTTGTCTTTTCAGTGAACATTTACTCATTGTTCACTTTATACTCATTGATAAGGTTGAAGGCGCGTCGTTCCGTGGTTATCAATTCATCTACCACCCTTGTATGCAGTGCATGGAGGGTCTCGTTGGAGGGCGCCACTATATTCAGTCCAATGTTCTTGATTTTACTCATGATAACGCGATCATTAGTAGACTTTGCACAGATGGACCCATCTGATAATGGTATAGTTCTGAGGTCTAGGGTCCTTACTAGCTCTGCTACCTGGATTGTCTCGAGTGTTAGGCTCGCTTGCTCCATGCTTGCTTGTCGAGTGTCCACCTGTATTCTGCTTGCTTGGATCTGCAGCTCGTGTAGATCCTTTTGGATGCTCCCCAGTGTCTGCATGTATCGCTACTCAAACTGCTGCAACACTTCCATGGTGGTGTCCCAAATTTTATCCCTGATCTCATCGAGATCGCCCTATATTAACAACATGGGATCACCTTGCATCTTATCTAATTATTGATTCTTTCTTCTACCACCCTGCTGCTCCTTGCCATGTCTCTTTAGAATAAATGGGGTGCTTTGTCCTTGTCCTAAAATTTGTTCCTCCTCTATCTTCGATGAAGGTGACTTGTCACCTTTTTGTGACTCACGTTGTTCTTGTTCCTCCTTTTCCTTGGAAATGCGTTCTTGTTCCACACGAGCCTTTTCTGCAGCTTCCTTCTTTTTCTGCTCTACGAGTGTACGCCAACTTTCTTAGCTGACTCCTTTGTTTTCTTCACAGCAGAACTTCCCATGCCTATGCTTGTTCCAACATCTAAGTCTAACGGGGCATGCCACTCTGCAGGCCATTTTGATACAACCTCCTAGACGTCTGTTTTTGACACTAAGTAAGGCAATTCTTGCCATTTTTTCTCTGGATCCTTCTGTGCCTGGATATATACCCTATGGAAGTCAGCCTTGAATTTCGTGTAGGCTGATAGTTGCGTGAACAAGGTTGGGGACAACCTCAAATGCTGATTGATGGCCATGCCAAGAGACATTTCCATGAGAACCCAAAATATCTTCATCTTTGTAATCCACGCGGGATCCTTCATAAACAATAAGGAAGCAAGTTGCGTTGCCTCTGGAAATCCTTCCTCGAGCGAAGGAAATTGGCTATCCTCTGGTAATACCCATGCAATGAGCATAATTGACAACAATAACCAAGCGTAGCAGAATGGCTTGGTTTCATCCTGGGCCTTGTGGCAGTTTGCTAGGAACTCCTCATAGAGGTATCTTGCCCAATTAAACTGTATGCCTTTTGTGCAATGTGCAGCTAGGGAAACTACTGGCACCTGAAATTCATCCGCACACCATTTTTGCATCACCTTCCCTGCTAAAATATGGGCAACCACTTAAACTACTGGGTCGATTATATAAATAATTGAATACCCTCGCGACTTCTTAAGGAGGTTGTAATCCCTCTTCATCCTTTTTGCGAGGTATTTTTCCCTAGTCTCTCCACCGAACTCCTTGGTCGGGTTCGCACCCTTATAAGGTAGGTGCATGATTCTATGAATGAGCATGTCTGTAATGGGGATAGGCCCTCCTAGCCATAAACACCCATCATGTACCAATTTAAGTAGTTGGCACACACATATCGTGTTGATGGGGGAGTGTGGTAATGTGGTACCCATATCAAATTAAGAAACTCTGAGTGCTTGACATCGTGGATCCATTCCTCCATTTCCAATGCGGTAAGACCTGATTCTTCATAATAGACCTTTCTCATATACTTTTCTGTTGCCAAGTGTGGAAACTTAGCATGGTCTACGAGGTCCCAATTCTCCATTTTTAGTAGCGGGACCCTTGCGAGCCGCAGACCTTCAAAAGGGGCCTACTCAGGTAGCAAGGGCATAGATATGGTTAACTTCTTAGAATCTGGGGCCTTCGTGACCTTTGCTTTTCCCTTCCATGGAGGAATATACTGAGGTATCCTTGTTATAGGTTCTGCTCCTTCAACGTCAATATCTTATGCTCCTTAGGCTTCTTCCACCTCCAGGTCCATTATCTTCTTCGGTTGTTCATCTTTCTTCTGCTTGTGTGTTTCGGTATGCTTCCTTGGGGAAGTGTGGTTCGACACCGACTTCTTCTACTTGTCCTTCACAAATTGATTTGATTTGGCTGGTTGGGTTTCTCAAGTAGGGTTAGGCTTTGACCTAGGAAACCTCGGCATTTTAGGCACAGGAACCATAGCTTCCATACTCATGACTTCCGAGGTAGCGGTCTCAGAGGCGACCTCACCAGTACTAACAGTTTCAGTGGGACTTGGTGCAAACATTTTCTCAAGAACAAGCTTCTGGCTTATCTTAGGCATTTTGACAAATGCGAGGCTCATGACTAAATCTTCCCAAACTGATCAGTTCATAGGCAACAAGCAACAAATTTCACTAACAATTATGAGAGCGCAAAGTGTTCTCTGTTGGACTAGCATGTGTAATTTATAGGGGGATTTGAATTCAAATCCGACCATTCCCCCCAACTTTTGATAATAAATGTTGTTTTGGAGGAAGGTCTTCAAAGATTTTTGCCTTAAATGTTTCCATCCTGCTCCACTTAACTATCTTTTGGCCATCAAGTCATGAACAATGACTCCAATGGTCACTTTCCTGTTGTGTTGCATGGTACCTTCCTCCATGGCACAAATTCCTGGATTGTATCTCCATCATTCTCCACGCAACCTACTCGCTGCGTTGTCCTCCAAGTTGGGTAGTGTAGTTTATAGTCCCACGCTCTCTTGCAACTACCTAGAGCATTAAGACTATCCTGTTGTCATATAGTCATTTTGCAGAATCCCCTACATACAACTTTAACCTACTCCCATTCACTCTTCCTAGGAAGGGATACCCATTTAGTTTCACGAGCTGAACTGTGCTTCCATCTGTAATATATTTGACAATATATGGCCCTAACTAATGTATCTGGAATTTACCTGGAAATTTAGTGAATTTACTATCATATAATAGGATAAGATCATTTACCTTGAATGTGCAAAGCTTGATATGGTGATCATGCCATGATTTTTCACTTTCCTTTTGTACTTGTTGATGAAACCCTGCCCAAAATTGATCTTCCTTGAGCTCCCTCAGTTGCATGAGTCGTTCCTCCAAGGCCTCGTGATCCTCCATATCTATCAGCGCTACTATGCACAAACTAGGTACAATGTACTCCATCGGCATTACAACTTCGACCCCATATACTAATCAAAACGATGTTTTCTCTATCACCTTCTTACAAGTAGTCCTATAAGCCCATAATATAGCATGCACGTGCACATCCCAGTCATTCCTTTGCGCATTGTAGATCTTTGTCAATGCATTCTCCAAAATCTTATTGAAGGATTCAACAGTCCCATTGGCTTGTGGGTGATATAGTGATTCAGAAAGTGTAGACCTATGTCACTCATTAAAACTTTCAGGCAACCAAATCTGGTTAAGACACACTCAAATAAAAACTTTGCTACTGTAGCCCCTGTGCAATCCTTAACCGGCTATGCTTCTGCCCATTTGGTGAGATATCCCATCATGGTCATAATATAACAACCACTTGTTTTCTTTCCGGGGGGTTGAATTGGCCCAACGAAATCAATCACTCATTTCTCAAATGGCTGCAATGAAACCTGAGGATTTAGTGGCAACTCATCTCTTCACAATGGTCTACTAATTCTTTGACATGCATTGCGCGCCTTACAATATGCCTTGGAGTCCTTGTGAAAGGTAGGCCACCATAGACCTGTGCGCAAAATCTTTTGCGCAGTTGCCTTGCCTGCATAATGACCTCCCACAACTCCGCCATGAGCTTCAACGAGAATATTATCCCACTCAAATGCCGACACATATCTTCACAATATTTTGTTTACACCCATTTTATATAGATGTCCTACAATGATTGAAAATCGACCACGCGCACTACTAATTCCTTCTTTTGCTGACTTGTATATCCTTCTAGTGACATCCCCATTGTGGAGTACTGAAGAAGGTATGTTTTTATCGATTATTTTGTCATCTTTTCTTTAAAAGTCATAACCTCTTTGCATCATGAACTAGGTAGATAATAATAAATCATGACAAAATCTATGGGATTTATATGCAACACAAAAATACTAATAATTTCCATTTTCTTATGCAGGAAAGGGAAAAAATGAAATATTTCCATCCCAAAGGAAAAGACAGGGCAAAGTTAACAACTGTCCCTTTGGCAGGGAACCACATGCAAGCAAGGCGATCAAAATTGAAGCGTATTAGCCAAGGAAAGGAAAAGGAGATATCGAATCAGCGCAAGAGAAAAAATGGATAACTGGGAATTAATAGTTTGGCGAATCCCTCAGGATCCTTTGATCCTGAGGGATCGCTATCTTAACTATTTTTGCATCATTGATATCTCCGCTCGGCTGTTATAAGAAGGGGCAACATTGCTAGCCCGGGGGACGATCTGTTGTTATTTTCTATGTAACTTTCCTTTGTATTCGAAACTTTGATCATCGACTCTCGTTGAGAAGTGATCCACTGTAACTCTAGTTGCTGTTCCATCTTTGATCCTGGAGTAATCTCAAGCGGTGTGTCCCTGGAGGTGAAGGGCCCAGCCCTGGTGGAACACTTGCTCCTGTACTATTATCTCTAATTTGTGTGCAGTTTTCATTAGCAGCTTTGTTCAGTAATCTGATGTGTTTTGTTATTTTACATCATGGTCCTGTTATATTTGATTTATCTTCAACGGAGTAATATTGTTCTCTATGACAGGAATGTTGTATTGTTCATTTTGACTTTGTAATGCATTACTGTTCCTTTAATCATTGATATAACATTTCTGTTCGTTACAGAATGCTATTGTTGTTCAATTATAGAGTAACCATGTTGTAACATTCATAAGTTGGTATTACTGTGTTCATCTATGGTTTACACTTAATCGCGATTGTTGTTCAACTGGCATTGCTGTTCCATCTCGAATTACAATCATGACCCTTTATAACTGAGATTGATACCTGTTGTATCAAAGTCAGATTACTGTTTCTCTTAATATTAAGCATGTTGTGTGTGTTATTTATCTTGGTTCATTGTACATTTACATTAGACTCTAGTTGTTGTTCTATATTTCATTGCCTATTAGTTGCCGTTCTATTTATGTTTGCTGTCCGATTTTTTCTTAGAGTAAATATTGCTATCTGATTTCTGTAGCATACGATTGCTGCATTTATTTATGTAGATTAAGGTTTTGTTGTTTATAAGAACTAGTTGCTATTCCATTTCCTGTTATTTGCATTATCATTGCTTTTATTTATGTAGATTAAGGTTTTGTTGTTTATAAGAACTAGTTGCTATTCCATTTCCTGTTATTTGCATTATCATTGCTTTGGTGTGCAGAACGATCTGAGACTGTAGTGAGCGTTGACACTTGTTGTCTAGTTCCTAGGTTGATGACCTGTTCCTTGATTATCTTTAGTTACATCAGTTTATAGAGGGATGAGTTACCGTTACTGTACCCTTGACTAAGAAATTGTTGTAGTTTTTTGAATGCATGACTTAAGTCTTAAAGTGCTTTACTGTAAGTAGATCTTGTTTTAAGCATTCGTTTACTCTTGTATTCTGAGCACTATACTACTAGCATTACTCTGACAAATGACCGCCTCAAACTGAGTACACTGTTTGAGATAACAAATTGTTCCTGGATTGATAAGTTAATGTGAGGTAAATAGAGGTGAAAAATACCCTTTTTACTGTTCGACATTTTGGCGCCGTTGCTGGGGAAGAGTGTAGCCATTTTTTTCTTTTCCAGAGTAGTGTAAGAACCTGTTAGGAAAGAATTGGGTTTTACAAATGGAAGGTATGAACCTACGTGTGGAGTATGTAATAGCCCTGCTCCCCTGCTTGCTTTCCTACAGATGTGTCGTTGTTTTGTTTGGATAGAACTTAGCAGTTGATTTGTGTGCATGACTAAGCAAAAAAAGCCTGAAAAGAATCCCAAACCTCTACCCAAGCCTGATAAAGTTAAGGGGCCGGTGACCCTTGGCCGATCAACCTTTATAGATGAAATCCTTAAGAAAGCATAATCTCAGCCTTCACTAGGACCTAGAAAAGTTACTTCCAGATAGCCTACTAGTTCCCTTCAGGCCACAGGACCACCATCTGTAACCTTTGCTAAGGTGCATAGTCAAACCGAAGAGTAAGATTTTCAAGAAATTGAAAATTGTAGCCCAAAATCATTGCAAGAAGGGAACCTTAGAAACCTTTGTGAAGGAAAAGGAGAAACAGGAGAAACTGAAGAATCAAGATCTCCTCTTGGGGAAATTCAACCATTAAGCAGCCCAGATAAAGGAAGTGCTGCAAAAATCATTTATAACGAAGTTGAAGAAACTCAAGAGCCAGAACCCCTCTAGACATTAGGCACTCTCATCATCCCAAATAAAGGAAGTGTTGTTAAGGCCATTCCCGTTAGAGCCATTCCCCCTCGACAACCTAGGAATACCCTCCTAGATATCCTAGAAGGCTATTGGCATATATTTGTCCAAATGGCCCAGAACCAACCAAACACCCAAACCTCTACATTGCAATACCCCATTGTGGATACTACAACTACTGGACCTATGAAAGAAATTCCTCTCTAGCATATCCATACATTCCATGACCTTACATCAGAAGATCCGGATGCATTCTTATTTGAATTTGATGTGCTGTGTAGAGGATATGACTATATCACCGATCCCCAAAAACTGAAATTATTTCCCTCTACATCAAAAGGGGCTGATTTAAGATGGTTTATGGGATTGGGTGGTGGTGTTATAAATAACTAGGACCAAATGAAAGAGTATTTTCTAAAAAAATATCAGGATTATTGCAAGACTAGAGAGTTAAAAGATGAAATATTTCAGATGGTAGCTAGACCAAATGAAACATTAGAAGAGTATGTTGAACGTTTCCAGTATAATCTTCAAATATCTTCTTATGCATTGTTACCGTTACCTGATAATGTATTAAAAGCAACATTAATTAGGGGAATGAAGGAACAATGGATTGAAACACCAAATATTATGGGAAAAGGAAATATTTATCAAGAAAATTTTGCTGACATTATTAATCTATGTATCAGGAGCTCGAGAGGCAGCACAAGACTAAAACCAGTAGAACATGATTGGTTTGCAAGAGATAATAGAATTTCTGCATAAGGAGTAACTCATGCAGAAATTGGAAATTTATTAGAAAATTTTAAAACTGACATATTGGGGACACTGACAACACAACTTGATATTATGCAGGCCAAACAAAAGCAAGCAGAGGCAGAACAGAATTTGGCAATCTTCTGTCCAAGATGTAGAAAGAAACACAACTATAAGGAGTGTCCATTAGATGCAGTCCAAGTATGTGCCATTTGTACAAAAGACCACTCTACAGAGATTGTCCCTCACTTCCTGGATTGAAAGCAGTATACAAGGAAGTAGAAGAAGAGCTAGAATCAGTGTATCTACTCAACCAGTGCCGTCAATGGCAGCCATGACAATCAGGTATGTTCTCAGACCCAGCTTCTTCTTTTCAGCCTCCATAATATCATGCTCAACAATATAATACAATGTGGAAAAATCAACCTCTCTTCCCGAATTGATCACAACAACCATTTTCTTCATCATCTCCATGGCTGAATCAAGCAAGCCAACCCAATTGGCCAAATTTTCCCTATACCCCACCATATTGGAAAAACAATGTATATCCAGCACAATGGACCCCTCCTACTTCACAGAGTCAAGCCTGGAAGACAAATTGGCAAAGACCAACGAATCAGCTAGTCGGAACCATTCCGCTCCCTCAACCTACACTGCCAGCGTTACAACGAAATCCCCAGTCTAACTTAAGACCGCAACTCCTAGCCCAACCCAACCCCAATCCAAATAACAAACTGGTCCAATCTATTCAAATAATTGAAACACCAGAGATAGGAACCGATGTAAGGGAGAGTAATGACCTTCAATTAAGATCTAGGCGCATCATTGAAATAGAGGGAGATAAAACTGCTCAAGTTGAAAATCAGTTACCTATAGAAAAACCACCATAAGAAGAGGATGTGACCAGACAACAAATTCATGATCAAGTAACCACATCCTCTCCCCCATTCCCAGAACGATTAATTATACCACGACCTATACAACATTCTCATTTTGACATTCTGGGAGAACTAAAAAATCTGTACATAAAAATCCCACTCCTCCAAGCCATTCAAAACATCCCGATATATGCAAAGACTATCAAAGAGCTATGTATAAGAAAACAAGGAGGAAAATAACAAATAACCCAAAAGTCCAAGTATTTGGCACTCTATTCAACCTCTTATCAGGAAAAGAAACACCCATTAAATATGAAGACCTAGGAAATCCAATAGTAACCGTACAAATCAATGGACAAACCTTCTCAAATGCCTTAGTTGATTTAGGAGCTGAAATTAATATCTTAACAACCACCACTTGCCGAAAATTGGTTATTACATCAGTAGAACCAACCTCCACTTTATTAGAACTGGCTGACTGATCTGTGGTTAGGCCAGAAGGTACACTACATGATGTCATGGTATCCATTGACTCCTGGGAGTATCTTGCCAATTTTCTGATAATAAACCCCAAAAACCGACTTGATGGACATCCATTGATTTTAGGCAGACCTTGGCTTGGCTTATATTAGCTGCCAACAAGGCAGTATGACCATAACTAGGGGGGCAAATATCAAGAATCTAGCTTTATATCCTCCAGCGCAGCCAACTGTCACAATAATAAAAACTAACAAGCATCTTGTATCATACCTCACCGAAAATATTAGATCTCCATTAACCATAGAAGAGGCCCTCAATTTCAAAGACCAAACGGAAGATGATGCCATTAAAAATTTCATTAGCCAAGCTGAATCTAGATCCCACATACAATGTCACATGATAGAAGCAGCATTCGATAATGAATTAGAAGAAGATCCTCTTAAAGATACACACGATCAAACAATACCTACTACCTCTGTCTCAAATAGAAAAATTGTAGAAATTGAACCAGGAAAGACTTTAAACATTAATGCCAACCTGACTTCCAAACAAGAAGAGAAGCTCATCCAACTATTGAGGAAATACAAAGAAGCATTTGCATGGGACTATCCTGATATGAAAGGAATTGATCACCAGTTATGTACACACCACATTTACATAGAAAAAGATGCGAGACGTGTTCGCCAACCACAAAGGAGACTTAATCCTCATCTAAAAGACATTGTAAAAGCTAAACTTCAAAAACTTTTAGATGTGAACTTCATCTACCCTATCTCCGATAGTAAATGGTTCTCTCCACTTGTTGTGATACCAAAGAAGAATGGAAACTGGAGGATTTGTGTATATTATAGAGAACTAAATAAAGCAACACAAAAAGACCACTTTCCCCTTCCATTCATTGACCAAGTATTAGACACTTTGGCAGGAAAGAATTTCTTTTCATTCTTAGATGGCTTTAGTGGATACAATCAGATTCAGATTGCCCCTGAAGACCAAGACAAAACCACTTTTACTTGTCCTTGGGCAACATTTGCCTACAGAGTTCTACCTTTTGGCTTATGCAATTCCCCTGCCACATTTCAAAGGGCTATCCTCAACATCTTTTCAGATTTAATAAATGAAGGGATCGAAGTATACATGGATGATTTTACACCATACAGAGATGATTTTGACCCAGCATTGGACACACTGGAAAAAGTATTGCAGCGCTGCATTGCCATCATGCTTTGTTTGAGCCATGAAAAATGCTATATGATGATGACTGAAGGACTTATTCTAGGCCATTATATCTCGACAGCTAGCATACAAGTAGACCCAGCCAAAATTCAAATAATTTTGCTAATTCCCACTCCTACCACTCAAACAGAGGTACACAGTTTTCTTGGATTTTCTGGTTATTATAGAAGATTTATAGAACATTTTTTGCATATTGCTGCACCTCTATATGCATTGACATGTAATGTTGAATTTCTTTGGATAGAAAAATGTGACCGCGCTTTCCAGAATCTAAAAAAGATTATGTTAATAGCCCCAGTCCTTAGAGGTCCAAATTGGGACCTACCATTTCAAATTTCATCATATGCCTCAAATACAACTATTGGAGCAGTCCTTGGGCAGGAAGAAGATAAAAACCATATGAAATTTATTATATTAGTTAGAATTTATCTCCTGTTGAATTGAATTATACTATTACTGAAAAGGAATTTTTCGCTGTAATACATTCTGTCAATAAGTTCAGGCATTGCATTACTGGATATCCTGTTATCTTGTATATAGATCACTCTGCCATAAAATACTTAGCAAATAAACCAATCACAAATGGTAGAATAACTAGATGGATGATTTTATTGCAGGAATTCAATATTACAATCAAGGATTGACCTGGAAAAGAAAATATTGTAGCTGACTTCCTCTCACAAATGCCAAAACCAGTGGACGCAGCAGCAGTTGAAGATCAATATCCAGATGAACATTTGTTTGTTGTCACTGTTAAAATACCCTGGTATGCTGATGTTGAGAATTACTTAGCAGTAGGCAAATTACCGAAACATCTGACCCCCAATGAACGAAAATAGATTGTCCAGTGAAGTGCTCGATTTTCTTGGATTTGGGGCTATTTGTTCGATATAGGGGCAGATATGCACATTAGGAGATGCGTCCGCGAAGATGAAATTTTTGACATTTTGAAAGCTTTTCATGACGGACCATGTGGCGAACATTTCACCGATTGAAGAACTGGACATAAGGTGCTGCAAACAGCATATTATTGGCCCACGATCTTCAAAGATGCAAAGAAGTTCATTCAGGCTTGTGACAGCTACCAAAGAGCAGGAACCCTTGGATAGTCTGACAAAATGCCCCTGAATCCACAGCTAGTTATTGAACCATTCAAGCAATGGGACCTCGATTTCGCTGGTCCAATTAACCCATCATCGAACTAGAAAACTATTATTTTGGTAGCAACAAAATATGTCACCAAATGGGTTGAAGCAGAGGCATTACTGAGAGCTACAGAGGATTCTGTCATACAATTCCTGTTCCATATATTTGTCCGATATGGGCTTCCAAGAGATATAATTACAGATGGTGGACCACAGTTTGCTAGTAACAAGATTGCTGCAACACTAAAAAATATCATATCCAGCATAAAATTACCACTCCATACCACCCACAGGTAAATGGTCAAGTAGAAAGCAGCAACAAAATAATAGACGCAATCCTAACAAAAACCATTGCGTCACAAAGACGCGATTGGGCTTCCAGATTACCAGAAGCCTTGTGGGCTTACATGGAGAAGCACTACCGGCTATTCACCATACCAACTGATGTTTGGAAAGGAACCCATCTTCCTGATAGAATTCGAGATACAAACACTGCGAACAACATAAGAAGTCGATCTAGATCTAAACAAGGCACATATTAATAGATTATAGAAGATCAATGAGCTAAATGAAATCAGGCTCTCTGCCCTTCAACACACTGCATTGATCCAACAACAGTGAGCTAAATGGCATGACGCTCTCATTAAAAATAAAGTCTTCCACGAGGGAGATTGGGTTCTCCTATACGATTCCAAGTTTTAGGATTTTCCCAAGAAGCTTCAGACTCGTTGGCTGGGGCCATATGAAATCCATAAGGTACATGATAATGGCACCCTTACTCTAATCACCATTGATGGATCTGGACATACCTTCAAGGAAAACGACCACCAAGTTTGACTATACCACAAACCACTTACTCGGGAATCCTTCTACCAGCAACTCTGCGAAGACTCCGACATGCAAATTTTGGATGAGGAAGAAAAATCTTCCTCACCTCTGGTTCATTAAAGTTATTCAACTGTTCTTACATTTGGTACATAATTACTTTGTTTTGTTAGCATAAATTATTCTCTGTACATATTTTTTTTTGTATTTGCACTTTGTTGTTCCTTTTCGAAGAATCAATAATTCCATCATTTTTTATGTTCCTTTTATAAGGAACAACACCTTCACCATTTTGTTGTTCCTTTTTCCAAAAGAACAACACTTGCATTTTTCTGTTGTTCCTTTTTCAGAAGGAACAACACTATCGTTTTTGCTATTCCTTTTCTAAAGGAACAACATTTGTGTGCACTTTTGTTTTTTTGTTGTTCCTTTTCCAAAGGAACAACACTTTTGTTTTGCTGTTCCTTTTTTGAAGGAACAACCCTTTTTGTTTTAGCTGTTCCTTTTTCACTTTCATTTTGCTATTCATTTTCCAAAGGAACAACAATTGTGTTTTCTTCTATTCCTTTTCCAAAGGAATATCACTTTTGGTTTCTACTATTCCTTTCTCGAAGGAATGACACTTGCATTTTTTGCTGTTCCTTTTGCAAAGGAACAACACTTTTGGTTTCTGCTGTTCGTTTTTCGAAGGAACGACACTTGCGTTTTCTACTATTCCTTTTCCAAAGGAACAACACTTTTTGTTTTTGATGTTCCTTTTTCGAAGGAACGACACTTGTGTTTTCTGTTGTTCCTTTTCCAAAGGAACAACACTTTTGGTTTCTGCTGTTCCTTTTCCGAAGGAACAACAATTATGTTTTCTGCTGTTCCTTTTCTAAAGGAACAACACTTTTGGTTTTTGCTGTTCCTTTTTCAAAGGAATGACACTTGCATTTTCCGCTGTTCCTTTTCCAAAGGAACAACACTTGTATTTTTTTGCTCTTCCTTTTTGAAATGACAACATTCTCATATTCCTTTACTTATGCTTGCTCTCCTTGCTATTCCAATTAAAGGACAACTGCTATTCCTCTCAATATATAATATTTTTGAGTCTTTCGGAGCACAGCTATACACTTATGCAATGGATACAAAACTAGAACATACTGAAATCAACAAATTATATAAAATCGCTATTTATACAAGAAATTGCTTTGAATTGATAGGAGGAAAGAGGAAAGGACACAATATTCATCACTTTTGCTATCATTATCTTACTAATACTAATATGATTGGTTATCTTTATCATGGTGGTTATTTTTTAAAATTCCTGTAATCTTCTTTGATCATTATTAAGGAATAAGAACAAAGGGTATATTTTTTCTATTGAGATGTTAAGACTTCTTCCACCGTTCCTACTATTAAGGAGTGCTGAGCCATCCTTTGTGTATAAGTGGGAAAGTACTTTATAAAAGAGAAAAAAGAGAAAATGTTTATATGATTTGTTTATATGGGTTGTCAAATAAAGGATAGGGGGTCTCATCAAGAGCCAGCCTACCATGATCATAAGGAAGAAAGTGAAGTGGAATTCCCACTATGGCCACCACACCAAGGATATGATCCAAGAGGCACATTAGAAAAAATAAAGATTCCTTGGAATAGGAGGTCCCATCACGAGCCGACCTGCCCACCTTTCACTCCTTCCTGGTGAATGGCATTATGGTTTAACTGGTTACCAAGCCAGCATAATGACCTCCATTTTGACATTGCGCAACACTTCCCAAGCATACACAAAGGATCATGGTTCCATGGGTGAAACAAACAACTCTGTCAAGCTTATGGACACTTGTGGGCAACAGAGCTGTGTTGATGTTATTGAAGTCACATTCCTTATACACCAATAGCAATCATTAACACCCTTCTTTATATTATACCTTTGTAAAAGGTCAAATGATATTATGTATATCACTTCCCCGAACCTTTAAACACATGAAAATCTATTATAACCAATCATGACGGAAAAGTTGATAATGACCGCATCAGACTTTGTGTGCACGCTAGTTGTCCTATCCTCCCAGCCTCGCATCATATTACAACATTCTGTTATTTGTTAAGCAATCTTATTATATACCTCGATTTCGACAACCTGCTCCTTTTGTAAACATGGCATTTCGGCATACACTGTTCCTTTATGACTCTATACCATGGTAGCTTGGCACGCCGCTCCCTCATTTGACGACCGAGGACAGTCTATCACACTGCAGGGGGGAAGCAGGTGACCTCATAATTTGCTAGTATACGTGTCAGACTATTATTCAGAAACCTTTCACTTGGGAATAACAAGGCTTAATGGTATATCGTTTTTCAATTTGCATGGCTTGTTGTTCCTAAGCTATTTCCGTATTATGCTCTGCAGCAATTAGTAAGTGACTTAGGATTTGAACGAGCCTTGTTGTTTCGTTATTTTCTCTGTATTTCTAACTGTTTGAACAACCTGTTGTTCCATTGTTGTCTCTGCGTTTTTGTTGAGATTGCAACAAGATGATGGAGCTTAGTGAAAAGAGTCGCCTTCACTAAGTGGGGCCGCAGGCTATTTTTGGCGCAAGTCTATTTTTAGACTATGTCTATTTTTAGACATATGGATCATGTCTATGGATTGCAGGTTGCTGTTTATGGATGATTGATCAAGTTGAGAAAATAGATGGACTTCTATTTTTGATGAAGTGTGAGTGATCACAGTGTGAGTGATCAAGTCTATTTTTAGACTGGCTGTCAAAAATAGAAAAGTCAAATATTATTATCTCACAATAATATTTGGACTATAAAATTAATCTTATTCTCTTGGAGCACTTCAGTTCGAGCTACGGAGGTGGCACATGCAATTGCATGAAGGAAATACGTGGTTCTTATGGGTTAGTTGAATATTTGCATGCATGACTTCAGTTAGAACTCAAGTGAGTTGAGTTTAGTGGACTGGAGGTGGAGTTGATGGAGTTGTGTTCAGTTTAGCTTTGTTAAACTGGTTGTATTTAGTCTAACTGGCGAATAGACTAGAGATGAGTTGGGTGAATTAGTTATTAATTAATTCACAAGTTATTAACTCATAATACAACTAATGAATACATCAGTTAACTCAGTTGCATGTCAGTGCATGTTCAGTTCAGCAGGGACAGGTGTTAGAGAATCAGATTGCTATCAGTTGTGACTATAGTTGTGCACAAGATCTTGCACAAATCAGGGGATTGAGTATGCCAATGAGTTTGCCCACATTGTACCTTGTTCTCACGTGATTTAGCCAAGGAAAGACGTGTCTGCCTTGGAATTATCACCGGTTCTTGTGCAGGTATTGAGCAGCAGAGGCAGGCAAGCAGCGGAAGAGATTTGAGCCAGTGATTGATTCAGATCTGAGCTGTATTGTGTGTAACAGGTGGAGCTGGTACTAGATTTCTTGTGATAAGCATTGTACTTTGTAATGTTACATGACTCAATCATTAATATACAGATAGTTGGGGTTTTTAGCGAGATGCTTTCCCCGGGATACATACTGTGTTAATGTGTGAATGCTCTTGATGTTTTATTGTTATTGATGCTGCTATATTGATGATCAACGTAGAGGAGCTTATGTATTGTGTATGTTTTCCGCAATAGTACATGATCAGGATAATCTCTGTTGAATATGTGTTAAATTATTCAAAATTTCTACAGTTTTTATAGTGAGCTAAAACATGGGAGGAAGATAAATTCGGAGAGACCACAGGTATTGACAATTTCTGATGCTGCACAGGAAATCCTGACAAGGGTAGGATGGCTAGTTTATCTCAATCTTTTATAGGAATCCAACGAGACTGTAGCAATAGAATTCTTGCAAAACTTGCAAGAATATCACTCCACGGTAAGTGGGAGACACATAGCAATCATCGATGACATAATTGCAGAGGTCTCAGGTCTGCGAAACCAGAGATTCTCACTATTATAGCTCCAAATCTCACTATTATGGTTTGTGATGCTGCACTCATGGCCTAGGGAAACCCCTCCTTCCAGACCTGGTCCCAAATTTAAAAAATAGTGTTTTATTCCTTGTACACGAAATTTCCCTGAGTTAAACATGTGTATGCGCGGGTCCACATATACCCAACCTGCGTATATGTATTAAAACACTTAAAAAAATATAAAACTCCTTATTTTCGGGCAGAGATCGCGGGTTTTACCTACTGATCACCTGTTAGTGTCCGTGGCCCAACTGTTCCCAACCGACTCCTAACTAAAAAACTACTTTGGGATTGGTATAAAAAGACATCAAAGGGAAGGCCTAAGGGAGGAGAGACGAGAGAGAAAGGTTACTATACTGAGATTTTTCCCCTGACCAGGTCTGAAGACCCTTGTGCCTTCTGCACTTCCCCCATTTGTACAGGAAACCCTTGTTTCCTTGTGATTTGACATTCATCATAGTATGGCATAATGGGTGAGTCTTGGAAGGAGATTGCTAGAGGCTTGAGCGGGATGGATCCGAAGGAGCTTTGTTGGAGCTGCGGAAAGGTACTCAGGTGATTTTACTCCTTTTTGTACTATTCTATTTGTCTATAATAAGGAACACGTCTTGGTTCCCGATATGTTCTTCTTTATGTTTATGATGTTGTTTGAATTTCATGTATGATGGTTGTTTAAAGTTCATAACTAACTTCTTCTTTTATTACATAAGGATGATTTGTATAAGTCTTTGTCCATATACTGCTGCATTCTTGGAATTGGTTGTTTTGCAGGACAAGGGAGCGAAAGGGACTTGAAGAAGGGTTTGACCCTTGAGGAACTTCTCAAACGTAGGACCTGAGGTACGCCATTCTTACTTTAGAATTTGCTTATTATAGCGTAATGGCTGTGTGAATGTGTGTTTCTCTGTTTAGACAACTTTCAGTCTGCTAGGGTTTCCACCCAAAAGCCCTAGGGGATCAAATCCCTCAACAGAATTGGCGACTCCATTGGGGACAACACTCTTGTTGTTCCTAATTTGGGTGTTTGTCAAGCCAATCAGGGCTCAGTTGCTTGTTGGTTTGCTGTTACTTTCTGGTCTGTTCTTGAATTCTAAGTTTTTCCAGTTTCTTCAGTTTGTTTTTTATTTTTCTTGAAATCTTTCATATATGCTGTTTTCCTTAGTTACAAAAGCATATAAACGCTTGTTTCCTGAAGTAAACCTGCGTATACGCAGGTTTCCTCAGACACAGACGCGTATACATGCAATCTGCACTTAAGTACAGTCGCGTATATATTGTAACTTTCAAGATTTATAAATTTTTGTGTCTCTGAAGTTTGTCTGGTGTTTTGAGTTAGTTTGAAAAAATCATTTTTGCTAGTATCAGTTGTTTGTGTTACAGCAAGCGTCTTACTCCGATTTCTCTCTGATTATAAGGAGTATTGGTCTTGTTTTGTGTTTGCAAGCGTCATCATCTTTTTGCTAAAAGCACGCAAGATTTCTTGATTGGAATCTTGGCTGCTCTGAGTTATCAGAGCAGAAAGATTGTTATCATTCTTTGTGTTGAACTTTGCTTTTGGTGACTTTTTGTTTGCTTAACAAAATCGTTTTTTATGACCATCTACTTCTTTGTTTCATCAAAGTTGTCAATTGATGCTTTCTTGAAATTGTCTTTTTGATATTTTTTGGTCTTTGTTACCAAAGCTTTCATTTCTGCTTTCGGTTGTTAAAAAAAATCTTTAAACACATTTTTTTTTGTTGAGTTTTCATTCATTGTATGGTGTCAACTTGCAAAAGTGTTTCTTGCTTATTGTTTTAATCGCAAAGTTTCAGTTTTTGTTGAGAGCTTTTTCAAAAAGACTTTTTTGTTGGTACTTTAAAGAGAACTTTTTGAAAAGTTTTGTTTTGCTTTCTTGAACTTGCTTTTCATTTGGTTTCCTTTTGGTGAGTGAAAGTGCTTTATGTTTATCTTGAGTTTTGTTTTTAGTATTTAGACGAAATGAATGGTAGCATATCATATTCCATCTAGATATTGTAAGTGGCAAAAGAAATTTTGATAACCAAAGCAACTTTCATTTCTTGTTTTAGAGTTGTTTTCAATCTTGCATCAAGCATTTAGTTGTTGCATTAGGATAGATTTGCATCTCTTTAGGCATAAATACTTTTGTTAACTTTTGAGTGTGAAGTGTGAATTAAAGAAAAGAAAAGAAAAGTTTATTTCATTAGAAGTTTCCTTTCGAACCCTGTAGAAATTACTCTTCATTGAAAAACAATGAC
>APFE030712560.1:1669-27070 GCA_000404065.3 Pinus taeda
CCCCTCTAACCCCCCGGTTCACTACGTAGGTTAGTCATGGAAAGAATATAACACAACCCAACAAATATTACATTGGTTGTAATGGTTGTTGGGATCTCTTCACTAGTTTTTTGTGGCTATTTTATTTTTTTCTTTCCCCATTTCCACTTCTTCTTCCCCTCCTTATAAGCTTTATTAAAGACTCACTAGAATAAATACTATATAATTAAGATCAACATGAGATCTCCTTCTACTCACAAAATGGACATATTAATACATTGTCTTGGCCCTTGATTTCGTATTCCAAAAGTTACCTTGGACTTCTAATATGACTATTTGAATTCCTCTACAACATATCTAATAGATTAGGTCTGTAAAATCCTCTCCCCTTAATCGGAAGGGGTGTGTATGAGTCCAAGAAGAGAGCTAAAAAAAAGTGTATGGCATCCAATGGCTGGATGTGCTCTCTGAAATGGTGGTTTAAGGAATACCACAAACCAAATGAGGTAAAAGAACTTGAAGTTTCTATTGATATTGGTCTAAGGATGACCACCAACTCTGGACCTAAAACTCAAAGCAATTCTTGGAACATATTTGAATCTAGCTAGAAGTTTAATTATTTGGCGAAGTGGAAGCGCTCCCTAATGATGGTTTGAAGATGACCACAAATTGATGTATAAAAAGCTAATGTCTCTTGTCAGTGGCTGTTTAAGGTAGCCCACCAACCAAAATATGCTCATGGAGCATGAATCTATTCCTGGATGCAACTATAAATCTAGCTATGGCTTACTCTGGCTCTAGGCACTGGTAGCATGCTCTAGTTCAAGTTGTGGCTAAAGCTCGCTTCATATATATTTGAAGTTGGTAATTGATCATGAATTCCACCCTATCAGATACAAGGTGAGAAGATGAAAAATATCCACTGCAATATGTGTTAATACTCGAGAATGAACTCTAAGGTATCACTAATATATCTTCTTGGCAGTTGAAGACCATTACCAAGAAGCCATCCATCCAAGGTGAATCTTTTTTCTTGCAGAAGTATTGGTTCTCGAACATTTGTTTGAAAGATGATTATGTTTACCAAAATTATCACAACGGTGAAGATCAAAATACTAATCATTCACATTCCCAACTCAATCACAATGTTAGCATCTAATAGTCTACTGTGGATTTGGAATTGGAGTGGGATGTGGAACGAGTGAAGATGAATTTTCTAGAATGACCCCAACACTATGAAATTGTATTGGCTAAGAATAGTTTGGAATGTGAAATAATACATCCTTCTCATATCCAACACCAATTTTGTTCTAGTTGTTGATACGTTCTTCCCAAAAGTATGATGATGGACTTGGAAAGTGCAACCTAAACCTATGCACCTTCATGAAAATATGCTCCCAAAATGGGAACTTAATGGGAATCAACCTCAACCTCACTCATTTGATTAATTTATGGTTCTTGATGGGAATCAACTTCAAATAAAGAGTTGTTCTAAAAAATAACTAGTTCAGAATGATGACTCTTCTGTTGTACATCATATTTTTGTAGTTGTAACTCAAGTTGGTAGACCCACAGAGGGTGGGAAAACCTACCCATGGTTTTTTGCATGGGTTTTTCGCATGGTTTTCGGAATGATGGTTTTCTACCCATGGTATTTTATGGATCCGGTTAAGGGAACTATGATTATTTTCTAATCCAAGGTTATGGATTGGGGTTTATGGATGCTTCAGCATGTATATATATGTATTGTAAAATTGAAAGGAATATAATGAAAAAACAATCTGGTAGTCTTAGTTTTGTGATCCAGGGGAAAATATTTTTGTATATTTGTTTTATATTCTTGCCATTGTTTATTTTTCTATTTTAAGAATTCGATTGTAGGTAATTTATGTACAGGGTTAAAACCTACACTTTTTATCAGAGAAGTTTTGGCTTCAAGGGGAGGACTTTATTGTGGAGGGGTTTTGCTTGATCTTGTGGTAGACCATGTTCAGTGGGAGATTTGCAGGATCAATTCTTGCGGTGAAAGAAGATGGAGAACAATGGAAATACAGAGATTGAGAAATTTAATGGTCAAATTTTTGAGTTGTGGAAGCTCAATATGGAGGATTTGTTGGTGGATCGAGATCAATGGATTGTTGTAAAGCATGGTTCAGAACCAACAAGAATTTTGCCAAAATACTGGCCAAAGATAAATTAAGAGGTGAAAAGAAAGATATGATTGTGTCTATCAGATTCAATATTATTGAATGTATCAAGGGAAGCTATGGTGAAAGCTTTGTGGGACAAGTTAGGGACTTTCTACCAATATAAGACTCTGATGAATAAAATGTCTATGTAGAAAAATTGTATAACCTAAGGATGAAGGATGGAGACTCGGTAAAAGAGAATATAAACACCTTTAATACCATGGTAAGTAAATTGTTATTTTTTAATATTAAATTTCAAATGAAGATAATTGCATTAGTTTTTTATATTCTCTACTAGATTTATGGGATAGTTTGGTTTTTGCAATATTTAGCAATGCAACTACCTTGAAGTTTGATGAAATAGTCTCATCCTTGTTGTTGGAGGAGATGAGATGGAAAAATATGGAGAAACAAAATAAGGATGCCTTTTCTGTAAGAGGACAGTTTCATAATAGAAACATAAATAGAGGGAGATCTAAATCTCAAGGAAAACCTATAAAGGTATGTTGGAAATGTGGAAAAGAAGGGATCTACAAAAAGGATTATAAATCTAAAGCCCTTAAGAAAGGAAAGGGATCTGATGATTCTCCTTCTGTAGTGGCAAAATAGCACCTCAATTGAAGGCGGAGATGTGTACTTCACTTATTCTTCAAGTAAACATATATATCATGAGGCATGGTTGACTAATTCAAGGCCATCCTTTCACTTTACTCCCTATAAGGAGTGGTTATGAGAGTACGAGAAATATGACGGTGGTGATGTCTTCCTAGGGGATGACAGTATTTCCATAATCATCGGATGTAGAAAAGTCAAGCTAAAGTTGCAATCTGGAAGGATTAGAACACTTCCTAGTGTTCTTCATATTCCTGCATTGGCCAAAAATCTAATTTCTATAAGCAAGATGGATGATGCAGGTGTAAAAAAAGTGTTTGAGAAAGATACCTACAAGATGGTTTAGGGATCACTGGTATTGATGCGAGGAGTTCAAATTGGAACTCTGTACAAGATTCTGGGTGGCATTGTTATTGATGGGTGCAACAGTTTTGTGGTTCTTGAAAATGGAGCAGAAAATCTAGTGGTCTCTGGAGAAAATACCATGATATGGCATCAAAGGATTGGAAATTTTGGAGATAAGGACCTTCAAATATTGCATGGTAATGGTATGGTATAAGGTATGTCTAATTTCTCTATGGATTTTTTATTTCTACGAACATTGTGTATATGAGAAGCAAAATCAGGTGAGTTTCCCCTCGGGTGCTAAGAGGGAAAAATGGATATTAGTGTCTATGCACATTGATGTGTTTGAACTTGTGTCGGTTCCATCACTAGGTAAGTTTGTGTAATATGTCTCATTTATAGATGACTTCTTGAGAATACATGGATATATTTTATCGAGAAGAAATTTGAAGTCTTTGACAAGTTTAAAGAATTTAAGACTTTAACGAAAAATCATACAGAGAAGAAGAATAAGGTGTTTAGGACAGATAATGGTGGAGAGTTTTTCAAGAAGGAATTAGAAGAGTTTTGTAAGAAATACAATATATCACAATAGAAGACTACTCCATACACACCTCAACAAAATAGAGTTGCAAAAAGAATGAATAGGACGTTGATGGAAAAGGAAAGAAGCATGCTTACTGGCACTGGATTAGGGCAGGAATTTTGGGTAGAAACAGTGGATACTACATGTTACCTGGTTAATAGATCACCTTCATCAATGTTGGAGGATAAGACTCCACATGAGGTATGGACTAGTAAGAAACCCTCTCTTTCACATTTGAGGGTATTTGGCTGTGATACATATGTACATGTTCCAAAGGAGGAAAGAACTAAGTTGGATAGTAAATCTGAAAAGTGATTTTTTATTGGTTTCAAAATGTTATAAAATTTGGAACCCAAAAACGAGGAAGGTTGTGTCCAACTGAGATGTGGTGTTTAGAGAGGTGAAGGGTGTTATTAAATAAGAATTCCTACAAAATGAACCTGAAAATGTAGAGTTTGAACTAAAGGAGGAAGAATCAAACTCTACAACATAACATGAATCAGAAGAGAAAGAGCCACAGACTCCAGTTTTGAGAAGATCGGTTTGAGAGAGAAGGAAACTAGAGAGGTATATTCCATCTTCTTTCTGTTCAGATTTTTCTTTATCTATTACTAGTGATGATCCCACAACTATCAGGGAGGTAGTGGATTCAGAGGATGGAAAACTCTAGAAAGTGGCCATAGTTAATGAAATGGAATCTTATGACAAAAATGAGGCTTGGGATATGGTGGAGTTGTTGAATGGAAGGAAAACCATTGGAAGAAAATGGGTGTTTAAGAAGAATATGAATGCAAAAGGCAAGGTGGAAAAATACAAAACTTAGTTGGTAGCAAAAGGTTATTCCCAGGTGTCGGGAATTGATTTCGGTGATATTTTTTCTCTTGTTGCCAAGTTAACTTCTATTAGATTACATTTATCTATTGTTATTTCTTTTGATTTTGAGGTAGAACAAATGGATGTGATAAAAACATTTCTTCATGGGGATTTGGAAGAAGATATCTTAATGAAGCAACCAGAAGGATTTGCACTGAAGGGTAAAAAGAACTGGTATGCAGGTTAAAAAAGTCTTGGTATGGGTTAAAACAATCACCAAGGATGTGGTATCACAAATTTGATACATATATATGGGTACTTGGCTTCACAAGAAGAAAAACGGATCATTGTGTGTATTTTAAATTAATTGGTGACTTTGTTATTTATTTGGTCTTGTATGTGGATGATATGTTGTTGATTGGAAATGACAAAGAAATTATCTAGGATTTGAAGACCTAATTATCCTCCAAATTCGACATGAAGGACCTTGGTGCTCCAAACTATATTTTGGGCATGGAAATTGAACAGGATCAGGTAAACATGAAGCTCTGGTTAAGCCAAAGGAAGTATGCCAAGAAAATATTGCAAAGGTTTAATATGTAGGATAGTAAAATAGTGAAGGTTCATATTCCTGTAGGTGTAAAGTTATCTGCTAAATTGATCTGAAATCTTGGAAAAAACTTGTAATTGATATGCAAGATCCCTCATCAGTTAAAACACATTTTGATTTGTCTCATTTACTGAGTTATGCAAGAGGTTTATGTGTCTAGTTATATGTCTTTTATGTGTCATGTGTGAGAAAATTATAAGTTAATTAGTTGCTTAAATAGCATGAACAGCAGTACACTTACAACACAAAACTGATCAAGGAGTTCACCCTCTAGTGCTGAGCAACATCTCCTAGGACCTCCTTCAATGGCTAGGTCCTCTTTGGAATTATTTTTCAAATGTCTGATTACAAGCTTCTAGTCAACTCCAAAGGCTTTGTAGAATGCACCATTGGGTCCAAAGGACCCAAAAGCCCCAAAAATGACTAATAGATCTCTGAAAACTGACTCTAGCTAACTATGTTGGACCTCCTCCACTAGTGGCCCTGGGCTTCATTAACTTCAAAATGGGAATATCATGCACAAAATTTCTCCTTTGCCTCTGCAACCTACACCAATGAGTTGAGAATTTCCAAATTAGCCAAGAACACCTCTTTCTGAGCTCAATTTGGTCGAAAATTGACTTCTCTATGGCTCAGCCAATGTTTTCCTAGAAAATCTCCGCCAAATATGGAATGACTGTAGTTAGCATGATAAATTTGGAGGCAGGCCATATTTTGGGGCCATCGCCAAATCCACTGCCATATTAAACTGAGGGTTAAACTACACTTAATTGTTTTAAACTTGGATTAATTAATTTAATCTCGTGATTAACGCAAAAACCGCGGCGTTAATTGACCACAATTGTAACCTCCGGCAGAACTAGACATATGCAAATGGTTTGGTGTTATGGTAAGTTGGAACCGGAACCATCAGATATAACTGTTAGAGTTATGCTATTTTTCACATGCTAAACTATCACGGAGTTGTTAATTGTCCACCATGCTAATCGTTTCATGTTTCAACCCTTATGTTCACATGTTAATTGTCACACTGTTGTGGTGTGCCGAAGCCGTTGGGTAATCTTAACTATTGTGGTTTAAAAAGTTGCATTCACATGGGGGGAGGGATGGCATGTGGGCTAGCCCTCCCCTAACAGCCCAACCTCATAACCTTAAAACTTAAATATACACCAAAGAGTTATGGGTTAAGAACCACAGTGTAGAGGAGGTAGTTAAGGCGTGACGATGGTAGGCCAGAGGTTGCAGGTTCGACATGACCTCCAACCCAAATTTTGCTCCATTGTATAAACATTCAACCCGACCTCTGGGAGGTGCCACGTGGTGGCCTCCAGGCTTGCCACGTGGCATTCTTCCATTGGTCCAGAATGAACCAATAAGAATGCACTAACACACCCTTGTACAAACCAACCAAACATTGCCACTTGTCCATCCCTGATTCACCATTGACCTACATTGACCATGCATAGTCACTTGCCATGTCAGCAGTATGGACTACTAACTATGCAGTGACTCGGCATTTCTTTTGCAAATTTCTCTTGTTTAACAAAGCGATCAGAACACAATAACTTTCTCACACGAACTCGATTTTCGACGAAACGAGTTTTGTTAGGATCGTTTTTCTGAGACAGATGCAGTTGTTTAGGTTTGAAGCCATTATGATAATTTTGATTTTTGAGCTAAATCTTGTCACTAATCCAAATTCCAATCATAAATAGTGTCCCAAGACATAAGAAGAGGAAGAGGAAATGTCTTGTGTTCCATATGTGAGTAAAGTTGGTAGCCTAATGTATTCAATGGTTTGTACTAGACCAGACATTGCACATGCAGTGGGAGTATTGAGCAGGTTTATATCAAAACCAAGGAAGGATCATTAGACAACAGTGAAGCATGTTTTCAAGTATTTGATGACACTAGTGATTATGGTCTGTGCTACCAAGGAAGACCAAGATTGGGCATACTTTTGTACATTCATGGCTTTGTTGATGTATATGGGGCTAGAGATCTACATTAGAGAAGATCTACAAGTGGGTATGTGTTTAACCAATTTGGAGCAATTAGTTAGATGAGTAAGAGATAGTCTGTAGTGGCTCTATCAACTACAAAGGTTTATTACATGGCAACCAATTATGTAAGCAAGGAAGGAGTTTGGTTGCAAAGATTATGTTCAAGTATGGGGTTGGTATTGTGAGCTATAAGGATAGACTGTGACAGCCAAAGTGAAAATTTCTTGGAAAATATCCCTGCTTATCATTCAAAGACAAAGAAAATTGATGTTCAGTATCACTTTTTGTGAGATATGTTTGAGGAAAAAAAGGTTTTGTTGGTAAAGTTGGACACTTTGAAGAATTGTGTAGATGCATTAATGAAGTTTGTGAGCATTGGGAAGTTTTCTTGGTGTAGATAAACAATGGGTGTTGCAGAGTTGGACCAATGGCTAAGCTCTCATGTGACCCCCTCTGTGGAATGAGAAAAATAAGTGGGAGAATGTTGGGTGTATGTTATATTCTTTCCATGACTAGCATCACCCACTCTATGTTGTGCTGGGTGTAGTGAGGGGGTCACAGGGGGGGTGGAATCCTCCCCTATTGGGGGATTTGCAAGGCTGAAGTAATCCCTCTAAACGGGGTTTGGGGCAGTGCACTGGAAAATAATAAAATAAAAATATGTGAACCCAATAATAGTTGGGTAGAACCATAGATGGTGGGCGGACCTACCCATGGTTTTGTGCATGGCTTTTTCACATGGTTTTTCAAATCATGATTTTCTTCAAATGGTATTTTGTAGATCCAATCAAGGGAACTAAAGTTATGTTCTAATATAGGGTTATGGATTTGGATTTATGAATGCTTCGACGTGTATATATATATATATATATATATATATATATATATATAATATATATAGATATATATATATATATATAGATATATATATATATATATATATATATATATATATATATATATATATAATATATATATATATATATATAATAGATAGCTTGTAACATGAAAGTAATATAATGAAAATCCAATCTGGTAGTCCCGATTTTGGGATCCATGGGAAAATCTTTGTGTATATTGTTTTATGTTCTCGCTATTTTTTAATTTTTCTTTTTAAGAATTTGTTTGTAGGTAATTTTTGTATAGGGTTAAAACCTACATCTACACCCTGGTCTATAGTTACGCAAGAAATAATTTTTTATTTTAAAGATGATTTCAAGTTTTCTTAGAAAACCATTGGCATAAGTACTTCCCCTATGGAGGGTTCAAGATAGATAATAAATTTTGCAAAGAAATAGTGGCAATGGATAGAGAAGACATAGTTTTGTAGAGTTCCCTAATACTACAGAGACAGGTAGTTCAAAACTCATGTGAAAGGATCTATGCAATGCTTAGGGTTACAACCAATGCCACAAATCCATGTTAAACTTTGGTGTAACTTGAGGCAAATCATTCAATGGATGTGTGGCTCAATCTAGAAATAGACAAACCATAGAAGACATTATGAAGTAGATTTAGGTTTTGTGCAAATGTTTCTCTGAGCGATAGTAATACTAGTAAATAATGTTTGATTTTATAACTAATAGGTTATAACGAGGTGTATATGGGTTTCCACAATTATCTATTTGGTGGAATATATAATGTTCAATCCTTTGATTCCCTCGTGCTCTATCATGCCTAAAAAACACTTGCCAAGAACCACTTTAGGGTAATGCTCAACATGGAAAATGATAATTGTACAATCAACATGGAAAATGGCAGAGATAGATGAAATATTTTTGAACATGTTTGTGGCTTGACAAGTATGAATGGTAGAATTTGTAAATTTCAAGTCACAAATGGTCTGGAGTGCACAATATTCTTATTTGTGTTTGAGGAAAACAAGGAAGAAAACAAGTGTTTAGGAATGAGTCTAAGGTGCGAAGAACTAGTAGAGATCTAACATCTAACACACTAGTGACAACAAACATGTCAAAGACCACAAAACACATAGTTAAAGAAGGCCACACATCATGGCGCAAACTTGAGCAGGGAAATAATACGCCTACTCTAATACCATGTTAAACACTCACTAGAATAAAGACAATATAATTAAGGTCAACGTGAGGTTGCCTTCTATTCATAAAATGTACATATTAATACATTATCTTGGTTCTTTCTAGTCCCTTAATCTTCCCTGTGATCTAAATTTTATGTTATAACCTCTATCTTCTTTGAATAGCCTAAGCTTTGGTTAGGGATGCCATGAAGAGGCTCACATTATGGTTTTTATCTATGACTTATGCTTCTAATAATGCAGTCCTATATTCTATGTGATCTTGAGGGTTATTAATATATTTGTCAACCATGGATAGGGTTTTATGGCTTTCAGCTTAACCAATCTTGATCCCCTCAAACTCCCCACAATATACAAAAAAAAGCTTACTCTAATACCAATATGATCCATAAATTATTGTGGATATTTCATAGGATAGTTTATCTCAGTAGATGTAATAAAGAAACAAATTTGAACTCGAAAATCTGTATTATGAGAGTTAATTTTTCCTTAGATTCATGCAAATAATAAGATATTATTTATTGTGTATGCATGCAACATATAAATTTGCAGAAAATATATAAAAAAATAGAACTATCACTCACAAAACCACATTAACACAAGATATGACCTGGGAAACCCTTTTTAGAGAAACCCAAATGAGAGTTGAGGCTACTATGTTCTCTCTTTCTCTAAATGGAAATTGATGCAAATACAAAGGAGTAAAACATGTAGCCCATGGCCCTACTACAAAACACAAATCTTCCCTATTTTCTCTCTCCCTGTATCCACTCTCATCCACTATCCTCATATATGGAACACAATGCACTCAAATAGAATGGAACCCCTTTTCCTCCTAGCGAATTGGTTATAACATGCCTCGATGACCAAGTAGGGGTAAAATTTGACCCATTCAACCCAATGTGGAAAATGATAACTGTGCACTCAACATGGAAAAATGGTAGAGACATATGGAATAGTTTTGTACATGTCTTTGGCCTAACAAGTAGGAATGGTAGAATGTCTGGGTTTCAAGTCACAAATAATTTGGAGTGCACAATATTCTTATATGCATTTTAGGAGAACAAGGAAGCAGAAAAGTGTTTAGGTACATGTATGAGGTGAAAAGAACTAGCATATATCTAGCATCTAACACACTGATGACAACAACCAAGTCAACCACAAAAAACATAGTTAAATAAGGCCACACATCATGGCTCAAATTTGAGTAGGGAAAGAATACCCCTGCTCTAATACCATGTCAAACACTCACTAGAATAAATATTGTAGAATTAAGATAAACATGAGATTTCCTTCTATTCATAAAATGTACACATTAAAACATTGTCTTGACCCCCTCAAATACATATTAAAAAATTGCACTCGAACAGAATGGAACCCATTTTCCTCCTCATGAATTAGTTATAACACGACACGATAACCAACTAGTGGTTAAATTTGACCCATTCAACCCTCAATATGAGTTATAACTCAACCCTTCTAGAGTATTTTCCATAGCACCCATATGGCTCACCCTTTTTCCATGACTAATGAGGGATGATGTGGCATCCTCTCAAGTTATGGTAGTCAACTTCAACAAGGTCAATTTTCAAGAGGCGTAACTCTCTCATATGAGCTCTAACACGGGAAATTATTGTGTTGTTGGAAAGGTATCAATGTGTATATTATGGAATCTAGGTCATGTTGTCGCTGCGACAATGAACCTCCAAATTTTTTTCCTAACCCAATTTTGGATCCTACGTGAACTATTGTTTTGAGCTATCTAGTGTCATCACATTGTTTGCTTGACTATCCTTATGTTTTCTCCAAGTGTCGCATCCTCCTAAGTCAATTTTTTCTAAGTGGCATTACCTTATCTTTGTGAGAACTTGTGTTATGTTATTGAAAAGATAGGTGAAGTCATAGCTTTTATTGACTTAGTAACTAGCTTTATTCACCATGGAAAAGCACACAAAAGAAAATAAAAGAACTTTCTTAAGCAAAAGCACACTTCAAGATGACGAAGTGTTGCCTCCTTATTGAGTGTGCTCCTTTGGGCTGAACGACTGCACCCTAGTGGAGCACATTCCTTCATGCTCAACCAATTTACCCTCACATGAACACACTCCTTTAACGTGAAGACTTGCGCCCTTTCAAACTCATGCATGCACTTTTCTTGTTGCATGTGAGCGCACTCCTAGAAAATAAGAGCCCACTTCCCTTTTCTTAACTAACTCATCTATCCATCGACAAGTGGTGAGCATGCATGGGTTGGATTTGCATGTAATCTCTTTATAATAAATCTTTCTAAACATTTTTTCTCATATTGGGTTGAACGCACTTCTTTGGATCAAGGAACTCTTTTTTTATTTTCATTCCAAGTAAGTTTTTCATGTCAAATCTATTACTTTCCTTTGATGTTTTTGTTGTGGATCTTTCTTTCCTTACTGGCGTTTCAATTTTTTTCTAGTTTCTTTATTGGAATTTCATTTTACTCCTTCTTCTACAAGTGTCAAATTGTTGTCTCGAGTTGTGACTCTTCACATTCATAAACTCTTAATATTCTAACCATAATTGTGACAGAATAAATAAAAACTTGTAGATCCTTCCTCTCAGCATTCCAATCATTCTATCTTGTTGTTGAAATTTTCCTTGAGCCATCCAAAGATAGAGCACACTTTTGGAAGAAAATACCTAATTGTCAAAGAAAATTGTTCCCATAAAGAAAATTTTCCCTTAAGAGTGCACTCCTTCGGCATAAAGAACTACTCCTTCCTTGAGTGCATGAGCACACCCTAAACACATGAGTGTTTCCACCTTTATCTCTTCAACATTTTCCCTTGTTCCCTCTTTGTCCTCTTAATCACATGATCGCACCTTGAAGACCTAAAGCTTGACCCTCTTATCCCTTTGGAGTGCGCCCTTGCACCCTCTTAGCCTCTTTGAGTGTGTGAGCGCAACTTGAACTCATGAACAATCTTCCTTCGTGCTTTGACAGTGTGCCCTGTACCCTTGATGTTCTCTCTCCCTTGCTTGTGTGCACCTTGAATATTCAAGTGATCCTTGAACTTCCCTTTGTGCTCTGATAGTGTCCCCTCCTTTTTTTCATGCATATTTCGTGAAGCGAATCTTTGTTGCTATGAGTGTGCTTCCACATACAAGTGTTCAAGCTACTAGTCTTGTTACTATTTCATCATTTGTTGGAATAATGCCTCCTGCTACATGTCAAGTGGCCTCAAAAGAAGCTTCATAAGAAAGCACTAAAGAAGCAGTAGAATTTAAAAATCCCACCTTTCCTATCCTTATAGATACACAATGCTTCATAGATAAATCTAGTGAGGTCACATGGAAAGGCATCAAAGACACATTCATGCAAAAAAATTTCTCCAAAAATTTAGAAGATTTTGAAGTATACATAAACATCAAGTAGTCCAAGATACATAGGATTTCATGCAGGTTCCTAATCATTCCTTGTATGGAGGTAATTGAATGGATTCTCACACATGGATTATTCAAATCTAGTGCTTCATACTGAAAGTGGTGGTTATCTTGCCACCTATTATAGAGAAGACATGCAAACTTATTATAATATGTTAAAGCCCACAAACTATGCCAATAATAGCTTCTACACTAGATGGGTTGATCTTTACACAAGTGACATCATCAAGTCTTCGTATCGAGAGCCTACCAAATTTCGACACTGCCCATCTTCAGATTACCTGACCAAGATTCTCACAGATTTGTATCCAGACCTTATTTCTATGTTTTTTAGGTTACATGGGTGAAACAACACTGAAGTATTTGAAGAAAATTGGATATTTATGCTCAACATGGTTGTTACCCATGGTAAGATCCTTAATTGGGAAGATATACTTGCTTTTGAGTTGCAACATCATATTAGGCAGGCTGAAGCATCTCTAAGGACAAAACATGCACCATATTTTTATATGCATGCATTTCTATTTGATGGGATTTGTGCATAGTATGCATTCCTAGGAATGTATTGGAACCGGACCCCACATGATAAGTTCCTAGTTTACATCCACTACAAAGTGTTTCCATATTTGAGTTTCAAATGGGCATACAAAGGATTAGAAGAGAATTTCTTCAAGGTCATATTTCAGATGATATATGAGATCAATCCTCCTTGCATGACCAATCAAGTGAACGATTCATTACATGATATCTCGCGGATTGGTTTGTTGTGCTAGAAGGCACATATATTAGATGCTTTGGATGTCATATTTATCCTCATATTATGTTGCAATATGTGACTAATAAGGTGGTCGTGCAACAAGTGGCTTATCAGTTGAATAAAGGGTTGTCATAAGTTCTTCAAGAATGGAAGAAATACCCTTGGCCCACTTTCCCTTTGAGGATTAGATTGTATAAGTTGAAGAGCCACAAGAAGGTGAATGCAAAAAAATAAGAGTTGGTTTGCTTGTACTTTGCAATTAAGGAGTTTCATGGGTATGATCCCAGAAGAGTGTGCAAGTAACATTGTGATAGGATTGGATTTTCTTGGGGATACTCACTAATGACTACCACAAAAGATGAAAAAGTGAAGAACTTGTACAATGCAGTAAGAAAGACACATCCATAAATTGAATTCAAATCCCCCCAAGTCCCATCATCTCAAGACATACAAGTATAGTAGGCACCACAAACAACTTTTGAAGCAAAGATTGTAGCTCCCAGGAAAAGGATCAAGCATGATTCAACAACAGAAAGTAGCAGGAAATGGAAATTTTATCCATTGAATAAGAGAGTTATTAATGTTGAACAAGAGAAGAGATAATTAGAGGCAAATATGCAACAGGAAGAATAGGAGAAGAGGAAACAAGATGAATTTCTTAGAAAGAAACATGAAGAAGAAGAGGAAACAAGGAGAGTAGAAGAATAGTAGAAAAGGTAGTCACAAAAGGAGGAAGCAACACAGAGGCTAGAGGAAGAACAATTGACTCGGGAAATTGAGGAAGAATTGGAGGAAGATAATACCATCCAACCCATAGATGATGAACCAGGTTCTCCGATAGAAAATTGTCTCAAAGGTGGCCATCTCCCATTTGGTGAGACAGGAATCACACCTCCACTTGAGGAAAGAGTCATGGATGTATGTAATTTCACATTTGATCATTTGAAGAAAATGATCATGCAGCAAAGGCTAAGATACTTCCCAAATGATGCTCAAAATCTAGTCTCTGTATCTACAGAAAGGTGATAACTACAAACACTAGGAGGAATCCCCAGGAAATCATGGCAAAAAATGTTGCTTTTGCTATAACACATGATAGCTCATAGTATATGTTGAATGAGAATGAATGATTGAGGAAAGAGTTAGTTGTAGTAAAGAAATAGGTCTAACATCTCATTGCAAAAAACCAAAAGCTATCTTCCGACAACTTTAGCAAGGAAGAGTGACGATCAACCATAGAGGAGGAATTAGGGCCAATGGAGGATACCATGGCGCAATTATATGATGAAATGATACTTCTACATGAAGTAGTAGCACCCCTTGTTGGTATACAAAAGAAAGCACAAGAATTTCTTAAACTCCTAAAGGTGGCAAATAGAGTTGTTGATCAACTCCAGGAATGGGCTGCAAAATATCCATATGTTTCGTGACAGTTGGTTAGAAAGGATAGGATTGTTGCAGATAGATAGAGTACAGCTGCGACTCCACCATTAGAATCATATCCATCTTATTTCCTATAGTTGACTGCATAATAGTTTAGAGTCTTTATCACATAAACACAAGATGCCTTCAAGGGGATCACTTAGAGAGATAAGAGGCAGGGAAATCATCTTTTAGGAAGTGAAACAATACATCGAGCAAATCAAGCAGACATCAGCAACATAAGACTTGGAGATCACTAAATACATTATTTTATAATACCCCATTGCACTAGCTAAGGACCATATGAAGATATCATGGAATAGTGTACAATCAAGCTCCAAATTTATATTGACAGAAGCACTGGAGGTGAAGATACAGTTTGCAACGGACTTGCTGGTTTATATCAAAGTCATTACTAGAGAATTCAAATCATGGCACACATACATTAAAAATGAGCTCCATGAAGAAGAAAATGACTTATCCTTTTGAAAACATATTTTTCCTATTAGCGTTTTTGCCTCATATAGCCATCGTCTTAGGTGTGTTTTGCATTTTGTAGTAAGTTTTATGTAATGAAGTCCAAGAGACACACGTGGAATGTAAAGAGTCATGTATAGAATGTGAAAGGTTGTATGGAATCCAAGAGGTCATAGAATTTGAAGAGTCATGAGGAAACTCAAAGGTCACTGTCATTTGTTATAAATAGGTCCTCATAACTTAAGTAAGGGGCTTGGATTCTTAGAGCCTTACCTTGGCTTCTTTTGTATTACATAGAAGATAAATCATTCTTTGGAAAAGCAAGTTGTGACTTCATGTTCCACTACTAGATCTAGTGTTTCACCTATGTAGCAATGTACTTAGAATGTTTCATTCATAATCAAAAGCTCTTTGAGCCAACACTTCTTCATGCATGTATCGTAGATGTAGTAAGACTATTCTTGTTATGGCTGTGATATATGTTGGCGTAATACATACTAAGACTAATGAACTATTTTGTTACTTAAATATGGATCTCGTTGAATGAGTGATGTTACGCTTTTTTACAATTGTTGTTTATCTTGTGAACTAATTTGCAGGTAAATCAACAAACCTTTATCTTCCGCTCATGGGTCTCCCTTAAGGTAGTACTATTACTTCCCTAACTAGAGGCTCATTTTCCTTTTCTCAACCATGGAAGTTTCATGTGCATTCTACATTTGGTGTCACACAAAACTTACATACTTGCTATCCCAAAGAGGTGTTTGTGATCTTTTTTGTAGGTGTTATAACCAAGGCATACCTCTAAAACCTTTGCAATGGTGGTTGGACCGTATAACCAAATGGGATTCCTACACCAAATGATGTGAGGTCTAATTGGGACCCATATCAAGGAGATCCCCTACATGTTGGCGGTATCTATCACCATCAATAGGTCCATAGTAAGGTTTGGACAATAAAATGTGGTCCTTTTCAGAGGCCTCAAAATGACTCCTGAAGTTTTTTGCCCATTTTTTCCAAACCACAACTACTAGTAAAAATAACCCTTCACACTGATTCCTCGAAATTTTCCATTCTAAAAATATCCATATAAATAAATAAATAAATACTATATCATTAGCTTACCCATCAATTAGTCCTCAATTTACCTATGGATGTAAATACAACAGGAATAAAATGTCGCAAGAGCATTATATTATACTATATCAAATTAATAGATAGTCATATGCAACGTTATTGATTAAAACAAATAAAAAATAAAATCCTCAATTTACCTACATTTGTTTCATATCAATACAATCAATAGAATACCGCTAAAGCGCCTTATTATGCTATCAAATTAATCATCTATTATTTGAAATTAATTAAAGGTTAAACCGATATCAAACATTTTCTCATTAGAAATTAAAGAGATCAAATTAATGTCCATTTTCGACCTTAAAAGTAAGACTAACAATGTTCAAAATACAATCTATATATGATATACCACTTTCAAATATATGAAGATTTTAAATGTAAACTTAAGATAAACGAGGATGAACATTTATATTATTAAATTTATACTTATCTTAGAGTGATTTGTTTTGTTTATATATTTATTATACAGAGGTGCCTCTCTTATTTATTGTTAAATTTTTAAATATACAATTAACTATATCAAAAAATTAGTAAAGTTGAGTATACTATTAATTATATACAATTAACTATATCAAAAAATTAGTGAATTTTAATTAGAGACCATTAACTATATCAAAAAATTAGTAAAGTTGAATACACTAATAATTATATTAGTAAGTGGGTTTATTTTGAAATAAAATTTCTAGAATTTTAATTTATTAGTCCCTGCCTGGGACTATTAGCGATGGATAGATCGTTGACCGCCCATTAATTCATTAGTTGACCATGTTTTTTTTTTGGGTTATCATGGTTTATCCAATGTTTTAGAATGAGAATTTTAGTCTATCAAAATTTTAACCAAGGTTTTTGGCTGGGCAAGAAAGGACCTCTTATTGCAGGCTTCGCTTATACCAATGCAAAAAAGTGGCGACAAGTTATATTTTATCCAAAGTCTGGAAAATTATGATGGCAAACATGAAACTTAGGTGCATGCAAAGTTTATTATATAGCTGCCACCTCTCACCTGTCAGGCACCTGGCTACCACCGTCTGCCACCTCTCAGGTAGCTGGCTACCAAGGTCGACTGGCTGTCCGCGAGGTCTTCATAAAACTTTCTCTAGCATTGCTCTACACTCTTCTATTAGCATGATTCATCTCACTGCCGCCGGCTTGGAACAGTTTGGTACGCATCTTCACTATATTCAGCCATGTAATCACACTTCAGTTACGGGGTTTTAGCAAATCGGGACCAGCGGTTAGTTATTTGTTAGGCTGGAGCATATTTACAATACAAGACCCTGAATCAATAGTGTCTAGCGTAGAGCCGTAGTGTGTCAGATTTATTTACTGAGATTCTAAGGGTATAAAAATGTTTAGATTTGGTTTTGTAATATATTTTTTGATTTTTTCTTTATTTTGATCTGTTTTGCTTGATCCTGCTCAGACACCAGGTGAATAATTAAATTGGTGTAGAGATGAAATGGCGATACTGTCTCAGATCTGTTGAAAAATATGTTGGTCTGGTTTTGTATATATTTCTTGAATTTTTCTTTATTTTGATATGTTTTCCTTGATCCTGCTCACAGGCAGTGTAAAAAATTAAGTTGGTGTTTGGATGAGATATAATGGATCCATTTTGTCTCAGAAATGTGAATCTTGCCTCGTCCCAGCTATTGCAACTTTCTCTGTCCAACTAAGTATTTTCCCTACCTGGCAACCAGCTTTGTCAATATAGTGTCTAGATATGCAAGCATATATCCATAATGACTGTTGTTGGATAGGCTTCAGAACCGAAGTCTGCAATGGCAGGAGTGGCAGCAATGAGTGATGAAAGAGAAATGTTTGTTTTCTGATGAGAGGGACCTACTATTATGCTGCTCTATTTGTCACTCTCATAGTGCTCTGTTCGCAAGTATATTTGTTTCTATATTTGCAGCTATTTGCTCGTTGAGCTAAATGCATGTTTTGAAGGTACGAGTTCCAAATGCAGTATGGATCGATAGGCTGGTCTGGGTTCCTGGATCTCCCCACCTTCATTTCTTCTTCTAACTTAGGATCGCAAAACAACTAGAATTGTGTTTTCGCTGATGGAGAGATGGAATTGCAGACAGGTCGTGGTTAAAGCCTGACAAATCACTGTACTGGCTATGGCGTAACCCTAAATTCTGCGCAAGTAGCTGAGCTCCCCCCAACAAATACGCCATCTTCACGACAGTAAATTCGCTAAATCCGCTAAATCTGAGTTGAGGTAATCCGAGCTTAGCCGGGCAGAGGGTTTATGACATTACCCACGGATATCTTATTATTTATATCCCACCGCTACAGAATTTATTCGAGAGCTCTCAGAAGCTGCTGGGGTGGATTATAGGCTGCACGCGCCAAAAATATCTTGAACCCCTCAGACGATCAAAGACAGAAAAGAAATTAATGAAAGGCATTGTTGGGTATTTGCATTCAATACTTTTTGAATTCAATTGAATACCTTGGCCACTGGATCAGGAGCCAAGCGCAGGGATACAAATCTCATGGCTATGTAAGTTTCAAAGTCAATATCATTCACTTCTTTTGTATTCTTCATGTACTGGGTATCTGTTGTCAATCACAGTCATGGCCATGAAGGTGCAGTAATGGTGAAATCTATTTCCCCGGCCCCGAATATCGAAGCCCGTGCATGTGAAAACAAGAACAGAGTAGGGAGACGCTGATGCTGACCAGTCAAGGTAAATAGATACGCTCGGCCGCTCATCAGTCTCTGTATCTATTATGTATTAATATATTTCAATTACCATAAGAGAACTGATGGTTGCATTCATCCATCATCAGTCTGGGTTTGTTTTGACATTATGGTATTTGTCATTTATGGTTACATGTTTTATGTTGGCTAGTTCCAGAGTATCCGATCTTCACACTTCGTCATGAATATTAGGGATTAGGTCAAGTCTTTTGCCTTGAAATGTCCTGTGTTTCTACAGCTACTAGTTTGAATTTTGTCAGAGTTTGGCCAACTCTTTATGCGGACATGGCTGGGTAACTCTTCTTGCATTTGACTCTCTGTACTTCACTTTTCTACTTTCATTACGGTTGGGTTGGATTTCGATTATGGGTCTCTATTGTAGTGGCTTCCTTGTGAGGTATTCTTGGTGGGGTTTCAATGGTAAGGGGGGAAATACAATTGCGGTCGTCAAGGTCCTCATCCCTGATGGACCCCCCTGTGGGGTTACTGTCATATCATGGTTTCCCCCCTCCTCCTTGATAACATAATGCAAGCGTTATCAATTATTGGGACTTCATAACAATTTTTAGATGATATCATATGAAGTTTGCGCTGGGTAACTGGAAAGTGTCTGTCAATGGGCAGTATGAGGAAAGGTTTTAAAGTGAAGACCATAAATGATTCAAACAGTAAGTTCTATGTGGAGTTCAAGGGACCTCCAGATAGTAAGTTAGACTTCCAGTGTTTTTTTCTTTTCTTTTGGGCCCAAGGGATTCTGTTAGTTACAATTATTCAAAAAATAAATTGCTGAAGTTTACTAAAAATAAATTACTCAGTTTTCAAAATAAGTAAGATGACCAAATTTATGGACTCCTCTATACAGATCTCAATTTTTTTTAGATGGTTTAATCCTTCTGGATTCTATTCTGTTAGTTACAATTATTCCTAAAGTTTACTAAAAATAAATTACTCACTTTTCAAAATAAGTAAGATGACCAAACTTATGGACTCCTCTATACAGATCTGATTTTTTTATTTATTTAGATGGTTTAATCCTTCTGGATTCTATTTCCTATCAACAGAACAATTAGAGTTGGCACAACTCATTTTGTGTATAGGTTATTTACTCAGGCTTTTGTCTCACTTTTCTGGGTTCATCTATGAATGTTGATATTGATAAATCCTTCGAATCCTGAAATCTCTAACTGAACTTTTCACTTTGTAAGGTTTAGCCTGGTTATTTCCCTGTGAATGTTGGATGCTAAACAGAATTCACTATTTTTCACGATCTTAGGTCTTTACCAAGGTGGAGAGTGGACGATTTATGTGGAATTACCATCTGATTATCCATACCAACCACCCGCTATCTATTTTATGAATAAGATCTACCATCCCAACATGGGCGGTAACAGGTAAGTACCCTTTCCAAACTAGCAAAATACTTTACTATTTTATCACTTCATATATCTCATTCTTTGTTTCGGTTTAAAGTTTTGTTCTTCCTAATTTTCTGGTCAAATATTGAAGAAGAGGTTATTGTAGGTGTAAAGGACCTTCTGAGAATTTTTCTGAGATTGCAGATGGTAGGGGGTTCCAGATTCTCGGCAGCAAACAGCAGGCCGCCAAATCCTCAGTAGGGAGGCTTTGAAAAGACTAGCAAAACACTTTTTTGCGGCTCATGTCTGAGATGTCATTCTTTCGCTGGTCTGGCTTATAGGATCATGTTCGAATTATTTATATCTGAATTTACTTTCTTATATCTGATGTCAATTTACAAAAAAACGTTTGTGACAGGGAAGACGAGCACAGTTGTAACCAAATATCAAAGTTGATCATACTACAAGTGCAAGTAACATTACAGTGAGGTGTTGTGTACACTACGTATAATGTATGGATAGCTACACTACGTATAATGTATGGACAGCTGTCAAATTTGCAGATGATGTCAATGTCTCTGGTTGGAGTAATAATATTCTATTTCTAAATATATTCTGTCGTTTTTCTATAACCTTTTCAACAATTTTTAGAACGAATTTTAAATATTTTGAATATTTTTTCCTTGCAACTTTTTGATATTTTTTTATCTTTACAATACTTTAGGGCGTTTTCATTTTATATATATATATATATAATATATATAATATATATATATATATATATATAATATATATATATATATATATATATATTATTAAAGATATTGTATATTTTTTCTGTACAACTTCTCAATATTTTTAGGATGCATATTACAAACTACATGCTTTCGAAGGCTGCAGAATAAGTTCGATATATATGTATTGGATTTCGGGGTGAATTCAGTAAATGGTAAGAATGGAAGCTTTATATTGATTATCATTAAGTTTAATACATTGTATGAAATTGTTTTTTTATCTTTTTCTTGGTTAATTGGCATTGCAAAATCTCAAAGTCAAATATGTATGGCAGTTAAGGTTGGCCCTTTATCTTGCTTTTTATTTTTACCCTGTACTTATACTATGATTTATTGTAAAATTTTCTGGTAACTCCACTAACAGGATGTAAATACGTGCTGCAGTGAGATTCCAGAGTTTATGATCTAATTAACGTTAATGGCTACTCTAAAGGATTTAATAGTTAATGAAATATTATTTAATTAATATTGATGAAATATCATCTTATTAATATTAATGGCTACTGTAAAAGAATAATAGGTAATAAGTTTTATATATTTTATATAATTAAATCCATAATTATAATTTTTAGAAAATTTTAAGTAAAATATGTTATAGTTTAAAAAACAATCAATAAATTAACAACAATAAATATAATATCAACAATAACATATACATGTGAATAATACAATATTGATTATTAATAAAAAATAATATCAACAATAACATATACATGTGAATAATACAATATTGATTATAAATAAAATAAGGCATATAATAAAAAAGAAAACAACACAAATTTATAATGGAAAACCCAAAATTTAAAATGGAAAAATCCATACTATATTAGGAAAAATAATGGGGAAAGATCAACTACTCTTTTATTACTAGGAAAAAATATATAAGCTTTATTTTGTCAGCACAACTCCTAATCACTTCATGCCCAATGGATGAATTCAACATTAGAATTATTTATTACATTAGAGGAGAATCATTTATTACATTCGAGGAGAAGTCCCCCGTATATTTGAGGAGAAGTAGTCTTTGTTACATTCAAGAAGAAGCCTTAATTACATTCAAGAAGAGGTCTCTATTACACAATAATAATAAACAAATATTTTATATATTTGGATTCATACATAACAATCTCTCACTTACGCCAAATATAAGTTGATGTGAATATTATTGCTACTAATCTAGTCCAAAAAATCTCTCATCACCTCTATATGATACTAGAAAATGCTCTAGAATCCTCCTACTTATCCATTGACACGATCTTCAATAACATGTAAGCTACTTTCTCTTTTGTGTGTATTTTCTACAATTGTAGTCATATAACGGAAACAAATAAAGTATGTGTTTTGGAGACACGCAAAAGATTGATGTTTTCCATATCTATATGCCTCTTTCAAATCTGGAGATGCATGAAATGTTCCATATCTGCGATTCATCCATATTTGCATGCCTCTTGGAAATCTGGAGAAGCCCCTGTCTGGTAACAGAAGAAATGAAATGGGGAATTGGCATCGGCGAGTAATTTCGTTTTGGAAAATTCGTTCCAATTAGTGCTTGTCAACAGCAACAATTGTCACACACTTGCAACAGTGTTGGCATCAGCAACTTGCTAATTTTTCGGTTATATAGGCAGGGACTACCGGCTGCATGCAGCACTTGTTATTAATAATTATCATATATATAAGGATTTAATTTCTATTGAATATTTTTAATAATAATTATAAATGAAAAATTGAGATTTATTGTCAAAGTAATTAAATTTTTTTTGTCAAATTATATTTTCATCATGTTCAATATATCACTCAGATGAGGAAAGGGAACTGAACTATTGATTTCACATCAAAGAGTGTCTGAACCCAGCACCGATCAATGTCTATCCAAGATCTTGTGGATACTTTTTTTATTCTTCTAATTGAATTGATTATATATATAGTCATATAAAATGAGTTCTGGTTTTTTCTGCTTTTGATATTGATAAACTATGATATGGGTCCATAGTATTATAACAAACCCTGTTCACATTTTTATAACAAAACCTATTCAATAATTAAGAATCTCTATGATAAAGTGGGGCAAATCTTCAAATTAAATCTTTTCCATCAGCCTAATTACACATAAAGTGTTTTTCTGATGGATTTCACTGAGCGATTCAACCAATAAGAAAAACTCAATTTCGTCCTCTTCTGTCTAACTATTTCTGAACATGTGATTAAATACAACCATTAAAAAGTTTTCAGATTTATTATGTTTTTTTGGACAAGAATAACCAGCAGGTTTTACTAAACAGACACATCGCTACATGCCACAAAACACATAATAGACATATTGCTACATGCCATGAAACACACGGGGAGACACATTGCTACATGCCACAAAACACATAACAGACACATTGCTACATGTCACGAAACACACGGGGAGCCACCGCCACTAATGGGAGCATTGGATTATCCAATTCCCAACAATCTTCCCCCTCCAACCTGCCCCCCGCCTCCCCCAACGCGAGCCAAGTGTGTTTCAAACTCAAGACCTTTAGCTCTAGTACCACTACATGCCACGAAACACATTCCCAACAATCTTCGCCCAACGCGAACCATGGGTGTTTCGAACTCGAGACCTTTGGCTCCAATATCACTTGTTGGAGTCATAATTGTCGTTACACCAAAACCCACAGGTTTTAGTAAACAGACACATTGCTATTGTTAAGCACATGCCACGAAACAAACTGGAGGTTGAATTATCCTTCTACACCGCCATTAAAAAGAAGCGTTAAAATATCCAATTCCTAACAGAATTTTAGCACACAGCTTACGAGTTATTGATGCAATTACCATCCCCTTTGTCACACCGCCAAGCCTACAGTGGTCTTTCAACCGTGCCAGCGAGGTGCGGCACCACCGAACACTTTCTTTTTAACAATACTCGTGCACATGGACTATGCCTAATTCACTTTCTCCCACTTAGTTTGTGATTCTCAACCAAGTATTATTATGCATAACCTTTATACAATAAACACCCATACTCATTCATTATCATCAGCAATTATAAAAGAGAACAACAATTGCAACGTATAAAGGGAGGGGCAACTCCCTGCAATATGATTCTACCCAACAATGTTTATTAATCAGTCTTTCTTTGATAATACAAGCTTCACAAGCATACTTGGCAAAACTCCAAGTCTATACTTAGCCAATTTTACAATAGAGGCAAACCTGCCTCTTACAATATTCGTGCATACCTTGTACGATGGGAGGGTGCTCACCCGAGACACCAAGACCCCCTCCTCAAGCCTTACACAAATCTGCACTTCAATCCACCCACGGCACACATGCCTACACTTCGACCTTTACTAAGCATCACCTCCAACGTACGGCTTTAGACCAAGAGGAGCGCATGATTTATGCGCATGTCTCTTGTCCCCTTTGCGCACTTGAGCTCTGCACCCTTTTGCGAAGTTGTGTGAGTTCGAATTGTCTCCAAATGACCTCCAAAATGCACCCATATATATGCATGTTTGGAGTGGGTGGTGGCTTGCCCAGCCGACCCCCAAATGCATGGTTACACACCCCTGAACGCTCTTGGAACCCATTGGCCAGCCCCCCAACGCATCCATACTCTGTTGGGTATAAGCCTCCTTCCACCGCTCTTATTCCAAACGTCGTCCGTAAGTTTCGTAATCGCATTTCTGTCTTTCGTCACAAATAACTCGTGTAAACGTCGCTCTGTCGTGTAGGTCTGCCCGCGCTCTACCTACATGCCTGTCGCGTGCGCTCGCCGACTCGTCGCAACTCGTCTGCCCGACGCGTGCACGCCCGGTCGCCCGACGCCCACCCGTCGCACAACAAAGAAGGCGTTACATCCTCCTCCACCTGAAGTCGTTGTCGTCCTTGACAACATCCCCAAGCACCAATATCCATGATGTCAACTCCTCCACATATGGCAAACATCTCTGCAACATATGTAGGACTCCATCTCCACCATGTCTCATCTCAGCAACCATCCATCACCAAGATAACCATACCAAGGTATGCACCCATTGGTATGTCATATATCGGAAGTCATCTCAATCCATGACCATCAACCACCATGTCACAATCTCCACATGCTGCTCATCATCGTGGAAGGTTGGTCCCTGCAACTC
>APFE030712567.1:7659-72857 GCA_000404065.3 Pinus taeda
TATTTAAGATTAGCACAGTATTTATATACCCTTTCATGCATTTAGAAAGGGTCGTAAAATTTTGTATAAGACTTAACAGACTGAAGTTTGCACTATTGTGCTTCAACCTCTATTCTTTTATGAAACTCAACCACTTGCTTTTACTTTAATGGAGAAATTTCTTGATTCAATTGTGCACTACTGTCATTATGCAAAGATTGTTATGCGTTGAAGTAGAAGCCATACATAGCGATTCATATCGGGAGTGGCTTACGATTCAAATGGTATTTTTATCCTTTGTTTGAATTCATTCTGTGTATATGATTTCACTGTGTAATTATTCCTGCTATCATTAATTGTATGCATGCGTAACAACAGGAAATCTTGCCCATACCACTATTGGATGTTCAGATGATATGCCTTATTTTTTAATCATGTATGCGTTGATGGTATGAACCTTTAAAGTCTAGTAGTATCGCTTTAATCGCTGTGTCTAACTATTTAGGTACAACAATCTTGAATGATTTAATATCTGTGTTTTGAGAATGCAGTCATCTATATAATTGTATTTTTAAGATATAGAACATCAAAAGCTACGCTTTAGAAGTTCAAATAGTTCCCGGAAATGTTTTATTTCTTACATTTCTGTCAATAGTTTTAGTCATCACAACTATCGCTACTATTATCTACAAAGTATTCATTCATCCCATTTATCTATTTCTGGGAAACTGGTCCCATTATCCCCAGTCGGAGCCACCACCCCAAACGAAAAAGGAGCTGCACTAAGGTCCGGACCGGGTGGTTTCCCCCAATGTTGGTGCAACGATTCTCGAGGCATCAACAGGTTCTTGTCCTAGGCGGGAATCGAACACTTTTGTTCTCTGCGGTTTATCTCTTCTCAAAATTCTCCTCAGCTGTGAATTAGTCCCTTCCGCATTTTCTTGTGCCATTCTTTACATTCTTTGGTTTTTTTTCTTACTACTCTTATACATGAAACAAAAGATTAAGGGTTTTCCTCACATGAAACTATTGACCTGAAGAGGCACTGAATGGATTGAATTCCCTTCCTGTCGTTTCACCGCTACCATGTATTAAACTTTTTGATATTTGAAACTTGTCACATGTAAACTTTTGATCAAAACAATAAAATTGCCTCATAAGATACAATAATTCAAATTCACCACATGTAATTTAATTAAAATAATACTGCATTAATTCAAATTGAGTAGTAGTTACAAATAAATTACATTTTTGTGTGAGTGGAGTAGGTTTTTAAGAAGTAAAATTTTATTGTATTTATTTGACTTTCAATTTTATATATTACATGATATATAATTGCATAGTATGTATGTAGATACTATTAATTTTTATTTTAAATTTATCAAAAAATGTGTTGATATATTTAATATGTGTTTAAAATTTAAGTGAGTTAATTTATGATATAACTGGAAAATATTTGTAATAATAGAATAATGTATATTGAAATTTTATCATATAATTTAATATAATGAAACTTATGATATATATTTATATTATATATGATTTTAAAAGGTTTGTTTGTATTAGGTGATAAAGGATATTTTGACATATATGATTTAGGAAAGATAAAAATATATAAAGATGAAGGTTTACGTAATATAGTTTAAAATATACTAATTGGGTAATATGATATTTTATGTAATTCTTGATAGGATAATTGGTTGAAGTGCACACCTATTGTAAAGCATAGGGATATAATGATATGTCCAAAAAAAAACAAAAGAAGAAGAAAAAAAATGGCACCCCTTTATATTCCCCCTATAGCATGATGATATTCATAAAGGTTATAATGAAATTATGGTAGTAGACATGTACTAATGAATCCATGAAGAAATCAACATGCATATCATGTTCTTAGTAATGTAAAACTAAAAGCTTGACATGAACATGCAAAACCAGTTTTGATCATATGGGAATTAAAGAGACAATAGCTATTTGGAAAATATGTGAGGAAATAAAGGTGCAATTTCATGGAAGTAATGAGTATAAACCTAAGATAGCAAGAAATTGGCTTTGGGAGAATAGTAAGCCTATTATTACAATGATATGGTGGAAAAAGATATATAAATAGACAACAATCTTAAGAAAGAAAGGAAGGTTTCTATGTTTGATTTCCAACATTAGCAACATGGAGGAAGGAAAGAGGAGGAATTTGCACGTTTTCTAATGAGAATAATGAATGGTATCCTTGTAACCACAACCAACTTAGAAGGAGGAGGATAAATTAAACTCATAGTCACAATATAATCTTGAAAAATAAAGATGGGGAAGAAGCAGGGGCAACTTATAATTTGCCTAGAAGGGGGGTGATATCACCATTTGATGCACTTTATATGATGTGTTGGTGTTCATAAATCAAGAACACACTTGACTTATGTTATGGGCATGCATTATGAAGTTCATGGGAAGAATAAGGAGGAATTTACAAAAAAATAAATAAATGACAATGAATGTTAACCGCCATAACAATGGCTAACTTAGACTAATGAGGTGAAAAAAAAAAATAGTTATTGATAGATACTTAAGGTGGCTGAGTGAAAGTGTCACAACAAAGGTAGGAAATAAATAAGAACGGGTATCCCTTTCTAGAACATAATGGAATATTTTGGAAGTCATAACTTGGTAATCTAAACGTATTCTTCAAAAAAAAAAAAAAACTTGGTAGCAAATGGTTGTGGAATCATATAATTATTTCTATATAAGAACATGATGAGAATCACTATAATTTTGATTTAAGGATGATGCATATAAGGAAGGAACATTGACAATCAACTAATGAAATTGAATTTACAAGGGCCCTGAAATGTATGACAACATTGGATTAAAGAAGTAAATCCACAAGAAAATTGATCGGTTGGAGGAAGATAAATTATGTGAGTAGAGGCACAGTAACAACATTTCCAAGTGTAACAATTTTATACATTTAAGATAGGAGGAAAAGAAACCATAATGATATTTCCACCTTTGAAGCTAGTAGACATGGAACATTAGGAAATTAAGACTATTGGAGAAAATAAAAATATATCTATGAATATTCGGTATGAGGAAGTGAAGGAGTGATTCATTCAAGAAGAAAGTTATCTTAAGGATACAAATGAGTGGATTTATGAACATGATTGCTAATGATCAAAGTGATGAGCTATATAATTTATAAGTATTGAGGTATGAAGTTGTGAGCACTTTTATTTGGTAACAAATTATAAGTGATAAAATAGGAAAATGTTTCAAGGATAATGATTTTTTAACTTTTGGAAAAAGAAATATGGTATGTAGACTAATGAGAAAACGCTAAGCATAAATCCTAGGAAGAAATATAGTTGGAAATCCTATAATGAGGCTTTGAGAAGGATTACACATAAATTGACAAAAGAAGTGAGAATCAACTAATAAAGGGTGTACTTGAATAGATGTCGCTCCAAGTGAAATGATGATCTATTTATTACTTCATATAAAATAAATTATTAGTGTAACATTAGTATTGGAAGAATTTATTTCCAAACACAACAGGCATACCAAATCTTTCATGGATGATAATGGTGGTAGTGGTTCCAATCATTTCAAATTCTAAACTAAAGATTTAACAAGTGATAATTAAAGTGGAAGAATCCCTAGTCCAACTTGAAGATGAGTGAATCTACAATAAAAGAGATCAAGAGGGAACTTGATGAGATAAGAGAATATTTTAGGATGAACAATGATAATTATGTGAGTGATGGATAGATCACCAGGGGACAAAAAACCCTCAGGCAGGTAGATTAAGCATAACATAAGACTTAAATAAGGATGACCAAGGGTATGTGTGCTTTTTGGATAAGAAAACTATGTATAGTGTTCATGGAATTTCAACTTGATATTGATGATTTAAATGATTGTACAAACGGTAATATCTTAACAACGAATTTCAATAAAATTTCTTTGGAGAAGGAAGAATATATAGGCTCAAGATGATGAGGCTCATTTGAAATTTAATGATTTACTTATATGAGTATACCTATGGTATAAATGGTTAACTTATTAATGGAAAAAACAAGAAATGATTATTGAAAAGTTATTTGTATCTTGATGAAAACATGACACTTATAGTACCGATGAGATAACATAGACCCTAGATGGATGTTGAATAATCTTGGTTCATAGTTGGTACTCAATGTTTATACAAGCAAATGAATTCGTTTTTCTAATGAATCATGATAAGAATATTTATAGTGCATTATTATATATTTGATAAGTATTGAGATGATTCTCATATTGATGATGTTTCATGATATGATGGTATGAGGATAAGGATGCACATGTGGTTTTTATTCATTTAGTTTGATATGATAATGATGTTGTATGTTCATGATAGATATGATATGCATAGGGATTACGATGTTAAAATAAAATGTATATTGACATGTGGTTCATGTATTATGTGATGTCATGATATATCTTTGATAAATACCTGTTGATGTTATAATTATGATGGTGTTTCATAAGGTGAAGCATGTGGTAATTGCATGCAGATTTTATGACATACAAGAGTATGCAGTTTTGTTTGATATTTAGAATGTGGTGATTAACGATGGTATTATGTTATCATGATGACATGCAAGAGTTGGCATGTTGATTATTTTCTATGATACTATGATTATAACTAATGCAGTGGTTGCATGTTGAGATGTGGTGATTGATAGGAACTCCACAAATGGGCCGAGAGGACTGGTTTATTTAATGATCTCGTGGGAGCCCATACTTGCAAGGGAGAATATGTAACACCATATAGGCTGGGGACATACTCAATCAACACTACATATGCCAGTGGTTCCTTTATTTTGTATAGCTCTTGAGGGGCTATGAGACCATATTGAGGAGGCCAAGTGCCTGATATTGTAGGCTAAGTGGGGGGTGTAAGGACTTCGATGCCTGGGGTTGTGCGCTTTAGTAGTTGTGAAGGGAGTGACCCAGCGTTACGAGATGCCCGGAGTCATTGAGTATCGTACCATATGCCTTCCTTGGGGCATATGAGGTCTGAGTCAGGGGCAAGCTTTGGGGCCATCCATGGACTAGGATACAGACCAGGGAGGCTTATGCCTAGTTTGGAAAGTGGGAAAAAGAACAAAGATTCCTTGAGATTTCCCGGGTGTTGTGAAAACTTTCAATGCCTGCTGGTTATACTAGTTCAACAGAGGGTGTAGGACAAACATGAAGTAATAAATAATTAAATAAATAAAAGGTTAAATAATTCAACTTAACTTCAGGACGAAGTTCTTTAAAGAGAGAGAGTATGTAATGTCCCCTAATAATAATAAAAATAATAAATAATAAATAATATAATAATAATATAAAATATAAGAAAATAAATGATAAACAATAAAAAAAAGAATACTAATAGTAAATAAATAATAAAAATGAAAAAATATAATATAAATAAATAAATAAAATAAAAACAACAATACTAGAGTTCTAAATAAATATAAATAAAAATAAACATAAAAAATAAGTAAAGTTAACAAGAAGTAAAATAAAAATAAGAAAGAGTTAAATTAAGAGAACTATAAAAATAGTAAAAATAAGTAAAGTTATCAAAAGGTAAAAAGGAATAAAGTAAGAAAAAATTATATTAAGAGAATTACTAAATTAAGTTAAACTTCAAATAAAGAAATAAAAGTTGCATGTTGACACAGGGAGTGTGTACATGCAGTTCCCCTTCCAATGTTTGTTCTATTTAATAGACGCCGAGGATGATGAGAGATCATTCCATGATTCCATCATCCATTCTCTTGGGAGAAAAGTGTGGTGAGACAAAGGATTCCCTGGCAGTAGGATGTTGATTGAGGGCTCAGGGATGCCCAGTTGTAGAAAGATTATATGCAACTGAGCCTACGATTGGGTGGAGAGTTGTCCCCAAAAATTTGTTGCAGTTACCAAGATTCAAATAGCATTCAATTCCAAAATCACAAGTAAGGGATATCATCGCCACAGGTAAGTTTTCTCTACTCATGTTTCCAAAAAAAATAATGTTAAATAGTTGATAAATTGTGTGTTGATTATTAATCACGTAATTAATCTAATTAGTTGCATGTTTTAATTTCGGGGTTGTTAAAATATACTGATCTACGCTCGGAACATAGAAGAACATAAGGAGCATCTTCGTATTGTTCTACAAGTTCTAAGAGAACACCAGTTGTATGTTAAGTACAGTAAATGTGATTTCGTTAAAGAACAAATCTAATACTTGGGACATGTCATCACCAAGAATGGAATCACAGTCGACCCAAAGAAAATAAAGACTATCATGGAGTGGCCAGTACCAAAGGATGTAGTTAATACAAAATCATTCATGGGTCTAGCTGGATATTATAGATGATTTGTTGAAGGTTTTTCTAGGGTGGCATATCCCATTACCTCTCTGCAAAAGAAAGGGAAAACCTTTAGGTGGACCTCAGATTGTCAAAGGAGTTTTGATCATCTCAAACATCTACTAACCACCGCACCCATTTTGAACATTCTAGATCCCAATAAAGAGTATGTGTTTTGTACAGATGCTAACAAAGAAGGTGTAGGTGGCATATTAATGCAAGAAGATAAAGTTGTTGCCTATGAATCAAGAAAGCTTAAAGAGTATGAGAAAAAATATTCAGCTTATGACTTAGAGCTGACAGTAGCCATCCATGCCTTGAAGATGTGGCGATATTACTTGATGGATAAGAAAATTCTGTTAATAACTGATCATCATAGTCTAACAAACTATTTCAAATAGCCCACCTTGAATGCTAGGAAAGCTCACTAGGCTAACTTTCTAAGTGAATTTGATTTTGAAATCAAGCACTTGAAAGGAAAAGAGAACCGCGTTATTGATGCCTTAAGTTGAAAGGTAAATTGTTTATATGAGGTATCTTTCAGTGAATCATGAACTACTTTTTATGAGCAGATTCGAGAAACAACCATGCAAGATTTAGAATATAAACATTTATGGCAGCAAACTAAAATTCTGAATAGCCATGAACATCAACTGGGATATGACGTAAATTTAGAAGACTTGTTGATTTATAGGAAAATTATATATGTGACTAATCAGAAGAATCTTAAAAATTTAATTTTAGACAAATATCATAAGATTCCTTATGCATCCCACCCGGATACCAGAAACTGATTACTGCTCTTAGAAATGAATTTTTCTAGCCTGGTATGAAGAGGGAGGTAACAGAATATTCAGCCCACTATCTGGAATGCTAGTAAGTGAAAGCAGAGCACCACCACCCAAACAGATTACTCCTGAATGGAAATGGGAGACCATATCCATCGACTTCATTACAACACTGCCCAAGTCTAAAAGGAAGAATGACTCAAAAATGGTGGTAGTGGACAAGTTGAGCAAATCTATTCATTTCATACCAAAACAGTCAACTTATAGAGCGGTACAAATTGCTAATGTTTTTATGCAAAACATTTTTAAATTACATGGAGTACCCAAGATGATCATTTCCAACCATGATGTGGAATTTACATCAGCTTTCTGGAAAGCTCTATTTGAAGGTTTGGGCACATAGCTACACTTCAGCATTGTGTATTACCCTCAAATGGATGGACAGACGGAGTAAGTAAATCAAGTAGTAGAAGACAAGTTGCAGACTTATGTAATGCGACAACCATCTAAATGGGAAGACTACCTACACTTGGTAGAGTTTGCTTATAACAATGGATACCATACATCCTTACAGATGAGTCCCTTTGAAGTGTTATACAGGAGTAAGTGTAGGACACCCTTGAGTGTGGTCTAGAGGACAAATTGATGCTAGGACCAGATATGTTAGAGGAAATGGAGGAGATGGTTAAAAAAACTATGAGCCAATTTAAAAGCCGCTCAGGACTGGCAAAAGAATTTTGCTGATCGAAAGAGAAGTTTCCGCGAATTCCAAGTGGGGGATCATGTTTACGTTCGAGTACGAGGCAAGAAAAACACTTTGCAATGGACCGGATGTGCTAAATTAGCACCCCGATTTTGCGGTCCTTTCCAAATTTTGGCTCGAATCGGACTAGTGGCTTACCATCTTGCCTTACCCAGCCATATTCTTGTGCATAATGTCTTTCACGTTTATGTACTTAAGAAATACATATATGATTCTAACCATATAATTAAGTGGCAAGACGTTCAGGTAAATTATATAATAATTTTTTTTAAATTAGGACCTATTATAATAAGCTGGTTAATGATTTAATTGTATTTTTGTTGCTCTGTATAGGTTGAACCCCTAGTTATACTCGATTGGAGAGAAGTAACACTGCGGAAACGAGTTATCACCCAGGTTAAAGTGCAATGGCAGCATTATGGGTCCGAAGAGGCTACTTGGGAATATGAGAAGGTTATGAAGTAGACCTTTCCGGAATTATTTTCAGAAAGAAAACATTGGGACGATGTTACATCTTGGGGGGGAAGATGTGATATCCCCAGACAATGTAAATATTTAATTTACTGCAAGTTAAATAAACTGCTTATTATTTTAAGTTATAAAAACTATTTCTTGAATTAAATTATGTCGAAATGAAATAGCAATAACATATAAATATTGTTTTTACCTATTAGAGTAGTTAGGTTGACAGTTACCTTTCCCTAACTAATTTTTTGAGGATTTATTCAAGAAAGATCAAGAGGATGGGAGTAACTGAGATCAAGGAGAGAGAGTGAGCAAGAAAGCAAAGGAAAAAGAAAAAAATCTACGCTGAGATGTCAGATAGTTTTCTGTAGCTATGTTTGGTTTGAACGAGATAGCTGTGAGGCAGTGGGTTCTGAAGACAAAAAGAGGACGGTTCCTGTATTCAGGAACAACACGGGGGGAGACTCGCTGGTACAATAGTCTCAAGGTTGGGAGGAAAAGTAGCAAGCAACTCAAGGTCTGGTTGTAGACCGAATCTGGAAGATAGCGTGTTCTAGATAAGTGGAATTTGATACTAAATAAGTAGAGATCTGATATGTATAAATTTATGCTTGATATTTGCTAACAGATGTTTAGAAATAGAATGGTTAATTCTGGGCATTTTGTATAGAATAGTCCATAAGCAAATTTTATGTACCTAGTTGAAAAGAAGAATTACTTTTCTCAGACCTAGTGAGAAACACTGTCAAACATGGTGATAATTGTACACAAGCTTACAGAGTCTAGATATGCAGACATTATGGCAATAGAACAGATCAAGAAAGCAAGAATTGTCGAGACTCCTACACTATATATATATTGTATTATAATAATATATAGATATAATATATATAATAAAACAAACTAGTTTTCCTATAATCCTTTTAAAAGGTAAAGGAAAACCCTGATTACCAGGGATAGAAGGAATAATTATATATGATCGAATAACCTTTATAAACATCTGAATCATGTAAAAAGAAATTATTCAGGAACACGAACCTTTTGATATTAACAGAATAACTTGTAGTAGTAAAGCGAAAATAAAACCGAGCTTCAGTCCTACAACCGATAAAAACATAAATACATCCTTTTATTTCATGTATGACCAGAATTCCTACCCTTGCAGCCTAGACCAGATACTAGTAAACTCCATTGACAAATCATAATTGACCAAAATTTATAGTTTCAACGTAAAAAAAATGAGCATTTCAACTTCTACTTCTGAAGAAAACGAAAAAGCGTCTCACCAACTATTACATTACCCAAAAGAGGTATATAGAACAATAATTATGTCAAATGGCAAACGAGAACTGTAGGTGGCCAATAAAACCCTCTTAATAGTAGTAAGAAAATTGTTTTGAATCTAGTATCAAGAAAGGGAGAAAATAGAGTTGGGCCAGGGTTTTGGTCTGCTGTTAAATCTATTATAGAAAGTATACAAATACAATTCACATTTTAAAGCCAGCAAACTTCTAACAGTAAAGACATTGCAGATACATAAACAGATAAGTTAACAACTCTCATACCAGAGTCTTTTTTTCTAGAACCCAAAATTCTCAACCTAAGAAACCCTGAAAAGATCGTAATGGGCAAAGCTCAAGTACCCGGTAGATGGGTTGGGACAACCATCACCACGCCTAATGGGCCCAGCAAAGGCTTTATCTGGCTTTCCGCCCCATTGCCACCTACGAAACCCTCCATCCTAACTGAGAGGAGTAACAAAGGTTAAAACCTTGCATATGAAAACAAAGACTGGGTAAAAAGCTTGTGGATAGAAATAGAAAACGAACCCATTCAAAAATTACCTGGATTGAAGTTGCATGTAGAAACCCTCCTCGCAGCAGAACGTTGAACTAGAAACCACATGCGCTTGTCAAAGGAAGCCATAATCGAATAGGAAACATATTATGACATAGGTGAACCGATTTGGGAGAACAAGCAACCTCCAACAACAAAGGATAGACCTATAAATACTAGAGCATAGTAAAACCCCTCTGCAGAGCAAGTTATGCCTATTTCTAGGAGAAAGAAAATGAGAAGGCGACGACACTACATTAGAGGTATAGAACCCCGAGGTTCTCCACCACCGTCTGATTCGAATCGACTCGACATTTGGGTACCATTGATGAGGACCACTCCTGAGATCGACAGTGAAGCTGTACAGTGGACGAAGACTCCAGAGGGGCAATATCTCCACACCTAGGCCGATACAACAACCATAAAGTTATACCATAAAGTTAATGCAGTATAAATGAAGATGGGTGGCAAATTAATGTTTAGCACAATGACATGACAAAATTAAAATCCTTAACTTAATCACAGTTAGATATACAATATAGCTAACTGTGGTTCGAAGGTTGGTAAGCGGGCTAGTTGACTTGGTTAGAAACCCAACCAATGTATGATCACGTTAAACATTAATCGTGGCAAGTATACAAAATCTATGTTCTGATTTGATTGTAAAAATGACCATATTATATTAGTCCGATGTAATGTAAAAAAATAACAATGGTAAGAATTTATAGTCTTGGCGTAAATGTGTATTTTCCTGATAAAAGATCTTTGTTTATTATCAAGTAATCTATTTGAAAATTTTCTTTATGCCTATCTTGACATGTGGATTTGTAACAGATACTTTACTATTTTCTGCGTATTTATGATAAACCTATGAAGTTCAATGCTATTAATCTGCACATTCTCTCCATGGCTTTTAGAGAGTCAAATCATGCTTTCTTGGTTTCTTTTGAACAAGTGGCAACCTTACATTTTTTCCAAATGTGGATAATAAATGCTTTGTTGTTTATTTGGTCACCTTCCAATTCTTGCTCCTCTAATATTTGTCACCTTGCAGAGTCACCATTCCTCCCGTTGGAATGTGTGCCACACTTGAGCGTTCAAATCCATTGCAGGTCGTCCAATAAAACTGATGAAACTTTGATAATGGACAATTCTGACATAAAGATAATATAGGTAAAAAGTTTCCTGTTTCATTGAATATATTTTTCCAATTTTTTTTTAAATGTGAGTGATTCATTCATTCATCTCGGATGCTGACATGAGCCATCTGCAGCACCAAATTTGACGTGCAACAGTAGTTGAATATATATATGTTAATAGATACCAAGAACTCGGTCAGCCAGAGGTTAGGTGTCAATTGGAGGTAACATTCTATGAAAATTCTTGAACGCATCGTGCTCAACCATTTGGGGGTGAGACCGGTCACAAACAGAGTTTCATATAACTCGCTATAATTTTATTTATTTTTCTTTTCTTAATTTATTTTCAAATTATTATTTCTATGGGTATATTTTATAATTTAAAAGAAGAAATGCTTAATTTTTTGGGTTCAGATGAATGGAAATATATCACAAATAAAAAATAAAAAATTAATTTACATAATAAATACCAAAATAAATTATTTACAATTAGTTTAATTTAAACCATTTAAAATTATTAAAATGAGTTATCATTGACAAATTTCAAAAATGAAAAATAATTAAAAAGAATTTGTTGATATCACTTTTGATTTTATTATTTTTAATTTGTTTTGTATTTTCCTATGGTTTTTTTAAATACCAAATTTAAAGAAGAAAAATATTTTTACAAGATTTTTAGTTTTCTTATATTAAATTGGTTTATATTAATTCTTTTTCTATTTTTCTCTATTTTCAATTCTAATTACTCAATTATAATTTTTTTTCTGGTTAACACATAGCTTTTATAATTATAACTATATTATAATTAGTTATTAGTTTTTAGAATTTTGTGAACATTCTTTCCTAATTTTGTTAAGAAAGTTTTATTGATGTATAGTTACTAATTTTTAACATTTAGTGAACATTTTTTTTCCAAACTTTGTTGAGTTTGTTTCATTGAAATGTAGTTTTTATAATTTTTGCCTCCAAGTATATAAAATTTTGAAGAAATTGATCTTATAACAAGAAATTGAATTAAGAATTCAAAAATTTAATCTTCTTGAATTCAAGAATTTTTTTAACCTCTTAATCTTAAGTTTGAAAAAAACGAACTCATAGCCAAACAAATTTTAAATTAAAATAAATATATTAATCATCACCCAACACAAAAGGTTTATAATTACTATTATCGCTTTTCAAAGAGGCAATGAATTTACCATACAATGTGCATCTGTATCAGGGGTTAAATTTGACGCCCGTATGCCCGTATTTCACATTTTTACCCGTAAAATACGTTTTAATCTAAAACCTCCACGTCATGCTCAACTTGCCATTCATTTTCAAAAACGTCATATTGACGGGCATGTTAAAATTTTATTTTTTATTTTTTATTTTTTATTTTTTATTTATTTTTCTTTTATATTTAATATGGTGTGAACAGTGTAACGTTATAAATTTATAATCTCCAAAGCTCCAAAGTCCAGACTTCGGCTGGGGCAACTTGCAGTCGTACTCACTCCCTTGAATTCACAAAAATATGATCATCCACATGCGTACTAAATCCTCAGGCCAAGATTTTGCATTGAATTAGCATTCAATTCACAATCAGGTTTACCGCTTCAGCATTTACAATAAAACTTACCACAGGCTCCGACCCCCGAGTAGATATCCTTTGAAGCCTCCGAGTAGATATCTTTTGTGATCGATTCCCGATGGAAAGAGGAGTTGAGGACGTAGTGGGATGAAACCCCTTTAAATATTTGGTGGCTTTCGTTCATGCTCCAATTCTTATTGAGAATTTTCACAGTAATATTAAGAGAATTTTTGTGGTGGATTCTTGACGCAAAAACACAGTTTATGAAGCAACTAAGAAAACCCTCTTTTAAATATTTGGTGGCCCTCATTTATGTTTCAATTCTTCTTCTCAGCAAATTTTCTTCTTTGGGGTTTTATCTATTAAGTGTTAGTGTAAAAATGAAAATAAAACACAATTGCCGTATGCTATTATTGTCTGTTTTTCCAATTGAAATAATAGTGAAGAAACAACAGTTTGAGATAACTTATTCGTACGTGTTTACTTATTGTATCGGAGACCGAGTAGATATCTTTTCATTCTAGTTGACTTGGTTGTGTAGGAATTCATTAGGTGAAAGAAACAGTGGAGAATTTCTTTAAAACTTGGTTGCGCTGGAATTCTGGAACCAAACAATCCGTCATATAATAAAAGAGATGTCACTGATGGTGACGGTTTTTGGCAGAAAAGAAAAACGACTGTGCTACAACTTTCCTGGCATTGAATTTCCTTGTCATGTCATCGGGACTGCGCGGCATTGCCAAGAGGGATAACCTATGAATAAATATTTTCAAATCTTTCTACAAAATGGATTTCCAATGCTTACAAAATATTTTGGGAATTTCCCAGAGATCTTTCTACAAAATGGGTTTCCAAGTTCCAACGCTTAAGAAATATTTTCAGAATTTCCCAGGTTTTCTTCATATTTCCACGGCATTTAAACAGAAAACTTCGGGTAAGCGTGCTCAGTTGCCGCTGACAATGAAGAGTCCCACTTGGTAATATTTTGAGTTGGGCTTTCGACTACACTAGAAAGGTAAAAATCACACTGTACATTGTTTCCATTTATATTGTTCTCTAATTTCAGATATCTATACAAATAATCTTCCGGCTAGTTTGTTTATTAAAGAACATTTGACTTTTGAAGGAATTCAAGTTCACGGGTATTAGCACTCGAGTTTAACGACGTACAGAGCCTGGTTTGAAAGAATAATCTTACTGGGTTTATATTGATTTGTTCTGACAAGCCTTTATGTGATGAAGTTGGCTTGTTATTTCTATCTATTTTATGCATTGACGCTTCCATCAGAATAAATTCTAACCCTAATTTTCAATAGCTTCTGGACAGAATCGCATTCAGCAGTGATTGTAACTGTCCCAGCTCTCAGTTGGATTTTCATTATGCCTGAGGTCCCTAGTCGTCAACTATATAGAGACTTTTGTGCCAGAGACGCTACACACAGTTAAAACCAACATCAACCCCAACAGGCTACAGCGTTCGCATTCTCGTCGTGTGTCTGGTGCAATTTCTGTTGAGTTTTCAACGTCTGTTGTCATCAGTTTATATACATCGCCGTGGCGGAAGAGCAGTGCCCAACTTAAATTTTGCGTTGCCAGGTTTTTGAAATCCCTCCCCCTCTCTCTGTACAAATAAAAACTACACTGTTATAGCTAGTAATTTCTTGTAATTTCTTGAAGTGATTCATGGATGGATGATATAATTGTGTGGTGCCAAATTTTACATAATATCGAGTAAACAAATTAGGAATTCTGGGTAGTGGGATATTAAACCAGCTGAATTCTGGGTAGTGGGTTATGTAAAAAATTGAGCTTTGTTTTGTATGTGCTGTAAAAAATTGGACTGGACTTTCAACAGCGGTTTGTGCAGTAAATAGCATTAGACTGTTGGGTTTTGTCCGAAATGAGGTTGAACACAACTTCTTGTCTGTAAAGTCGGTTGTTGGGGGAGCCACCAAAAGGGTCGTTGTATCCAACCGAGAAATCATGCACGTTATGTTTTTGGTTTGAAAATTATTTCACAACTATTGTTCTTTTATTGTACAATTTGAAATTAGATAAAACTTGTACAAATAAATTTTAAAAGTCATATGATGAGCAGTGTAAAAATAAAAACGTCATAAAAAAATTCCTTGACGGGTAGGGTCACCCGTCAAATTTAACCCCTGATCTGTATCCCCATTTTGTCATCATGTTAAAACACAGATTTCCAGAAAATAGTCATGCATGTCATTTGGTCCACTATTCACAAATCATCAAATGTTTTTCATTATTGAAATGTATTTGTGGAATGCAAGAATCAAAGTTAGTGCATTGTTTGAGATAACGTCTCAGACATTAGGTCACGTGTATTTGTTGGAATTTCTATATTTGTAAAAATCATGAGCATGAACACAGGCTACCCTGAGTAGAGACATGTCTCCGTGCACTCAGGCTCTGGGTACTTTTAGAATAATTATGGAGATAAAACAGGCATTCATTTCAAGAAATTCCAATGCTGATAAATGCTTTAAACAGTAATATAAATAAATCTCAGATAAAAGGGGATCTTCACAAATTAAGATAGAGACAAACATTTATACTATATATATAATTGTTCCTTTTGTGAATTGGGTGGGAATTGTACAACTTTATAGCTATTAACTTGCTATTTAAGAAATTTAGCAATATTGGTTTATACTATTTGAAAAACTATATAGTGACATAGAACTTTAGCCTTACAATAAGGCTAATATGTTTACTAAATAAAAAGAAACTCAAAAAAATTAGAAAGAGAAACATCATTTAAGTAGTGGGAGAGTTACGATGGGTAGGAGTTAGATCACATTTTTTTTAATGGTTACTATACAAATCTAAATTAGTAATTTTTTTAGCTAGTAATGAGACTTTGTTGTCTAACGTGATAAGTTGCATTTGCAATACACAATACATCCATGTTGAGCAGTATCTCTTCTTGAGTTTCATTGTACTCGATCAAAACTTTTTCTTGATGGTTTTGATTTGCCAGTAGATAACATTGGTTGAATGTGTTAATTTTGTCGAGAGTGACTACTCCCAGTGTTTGGAATCCCTGCACCACAGTCTCTTCTATCTCAATATTAGAAAGGAACCATCACTCAACTATGGCGTCTTTCTCGATCATGTCTATCTCTTCTCTAGTTGCATGAGAGGTATGCTCCCAGTAGCAAGCTAATAATACTTCCACATTGGCTTAGCCCTATGTGTGGGACAAGGTCCCTCCTTCCTCTATTTCCTAATGAGTGTAAGAGGAGTCATTGTGAGGCATAGTGAGCATAGAGACAAGAATAGGAGGGGTATTAAAAATGCCAATTGGTGGAGCAAGTCTCAGAGTACTTTGGCTTGCTAGTAATCCCTTAAGAGAGGCACGCTAGAGAGGAGGGGAGGGAAGTTGAGCTCCATAGCTAAATCGGAGATAAAAGTCCAGAAGATCATGATAAAAGAGGAACAAGGGTGAGTTTAGGATGAAAGAACAAGGGGATTTGTGAAGGCTAGAATCAACATGAGATCACTACTAGACAGGAAGAGACTACAAAAAAGCCATGGATACTCAATGTAACTTACACAAATGAAGCATAAAACAAGGTACCTTTCCACATTCACATAGCTTTTAAAATTGTTGAACCATAATCGTTAAGTGACAACCATCTTGGTTGGAGTGCTCCTAGGCTAGACCAGGTCGTAATAATATTCATATACTAGGATGATCATCAAAACATGCAAGAAGTAAATGTACTAGAATGATCATCAGAGAATGTAAGAAGTAATTGAAATGGATACCCTTAACTTATTTGGTAGTCCAACTAACACTCGTGTCTACCAACTTCACCATCTTTTCTTAACTCAAAATTATCAAATGTGGCTATTGTACGAATATGGGAATTCTTGCATAAGGTATTAATATTATTCGCCCTCCGTGAAGAGATCAAATTTAAAAATATTATATGTTGAGCCTCCAAATTTTTCCTCTTTTTGACAATTTATCTGTCCTTTTTCACTTTCTTTGTCATCTATTTCCATTTCCTTCCATCTTCTCTATGAGTTAAGAGTCATTTGAGCCATGCAATTACATTAATAAGATAAATTTCCATTTTCAGCTCAAGTCTATATGTTTTACTTTGTGAAATTGGTTTAACTAGACAATAGCTACTGAATTGTGCATATTTTGCAGTTGTTATGACATTTTGTAGCCGAATTGAAGGTTCTATAGGTTTACATGTGTTAAAAATCAGCCAAATCATATGGGAAATTCCCAAATGTTGCCAAGATGGAGATCCACCTATTGGCCACAAATGGAAGATCGCAGGTTCAATGCCATCCTTATGTCAAAAAAACCATGGCGCACATGTAACACGCAAAATATCCAGTGAATCGGATCTATAATCAAGTGAGTGAGAATTATCTTCAAGCCAGTGAGGCTTGAAGATAAGATTGAAGAGTGATGTTCTATGATGATGTGTCTTCTCACTATTTACTCCTTCAGTAGTGAATCATGAGAAGAAAGACTCTTATTTTAATTCAAAGATCGAGATATCAATCTCTATTCTAGTTCTTAGGTAGAAAAATCTCAAGTCGTTTTATTTTTTATACTCTATATAAATGCTTCACTTGGAAACGAAACACAATTTGGAAGTTCAAAGATTAATATTATTTTTTAGACATATTGTTGTGGACATGACTATTTGAACATTGTAGTTAATACAAAACTCTATTATGGCATTGTTATAATTGTTGCAGGTGATTTCAATTTTGTGATTTGAGTTTCTAGTACCTTGTACTCCTTAGACACGACTATTTGCACATTGTAGTTAATACAAAACTCTATTATGGCATTGTTATAATTGTTGTAGGTGATTTCAATTTTGTGATTTGAGTTTCTAGTACCTTGTACTCCTTAGGAGGGCCCACTAAAGATGTGTGAGTCCAATAGTATAGATGCTTTTCATTCCTTTCGTTTGATCTCTTCATGGTCTGTTTTCCCACACTTAGATTAATGTTCTATCATAGTTAAATTTAGATGTTCGATTTTATTAGTTAGGATTTTATCTCATCTTTTACTCATTTGGTCTGCGTTCCCACAGGTCAAGTGCTTGAGAAAAATACCAAGCACAACAAAAAAACATTTACTTTGTTGTTTTTTTATCACTTAGTCTCAAATTTATAGTTGATAGTAATCATTAGCTCTAGTTTAGTACACACATATTAGTAATCTCTTATGCTTCGTGCGCTTTAATTCATGTCATTTTCTTTTCATTTAGAGTAAAATCTCATTGCTTTCCTGGTTATTGCTTTTTAAGAATAGATTTACTTTCAAAGTCTCATAGATTATATCTACTTTTGATTCATACATTAGATTTTCTTTCAAGAACAACATATTAGAATTGTCTTTGAATTCAAGAGATTAGATTTATTTCAACATTTCAATAGCTTAGGTTTCCTTCCATGTTCAGTAGACTAGATTTATCTTTGAAGTTCAATAGAATAGAATTTCAAAGCTTTTTTAGTTCATAATTATAATAGTTTTACTTTGAATTTCCTTACATTTCTAGTTCTAATATTATATTTATTGATTATAGTCTTTGAGAAAGAACTTGTGTGTGTGCTCATCCAGAACTCTTCATAAATAGGTCTCATTTTTATCTTGTAATCATTTCTATAGAATAATTTCTTTTCAATTGAATAACTAGAATATTAATGCCATAACTAAGCAACAATTAAAATTACCTAATATTATATATAATATGCTTAGGTATAAAATAATTTTAAATAAAATTAATGAGAAAATTATATAAAAAAGAAAATGCATTTAGTTATAATTGATAATTAAAAAAATATATAGAAAATAAATTATTATTTTTATATTTAATTTATTAATTATTTATTTAATTAAAAATAAAAAGAGACCTTCAAATAATTTCATTATATTAAAATTAGTTAGGTTTCCCTTAAATTTATTTTAAGTTTCTTTAATTTCTTGTGTAGCTCTTCAACACAAGAATTGATTATATGGTCTTTTCGTTTTTGAATTAAAAGCCCACTTTACGCATTTGATTTAAAGATATTTAATATGTTATAACATTTATTCGTAAAAAGTTATAAATTTTCTTATAATTAATATAATATTTTTATTTTAAAATCATAAATGGTGTGTTTTTGGGTGTTTTATATTTATTAGCCTCTGCTATCCAGGCATGGACTATAGTAATTGGAAGCGAAGAATATAGCATTATTTGAGCTGCTTTTATTCCCGGTTCATTAACTATAAACAAAGTTTTATTCCCCGCTTATTAGCTATAAATAAAGTTTTGAGAGATGTTGATTTTTCAGGTTATTTGGCCTCTTCCCAAAAAACCGAAACCGAAGCTAAAGGCCAAAACTGAAGCAATCCGAAGCGAAAAAAAATACGTTATATTTTTGTTTGTTTAATATTTTCAAATTGTTATTCCCTGCAACCTAAACTAATGTTAGCATTATTGGAGGGCATTAAAAGTTATCTCAGCATTTAGGAACACCCCGGTATATACCAACATATAAGCACAATAGGTCCCTAACCTGCTGCAACACATGGCGATTGCACCCCACATCTATATTGCATGTGAGTGCATGTTTTTCCAGTGGTAATGGCAGGTTTCGGTGTGACGGTGAATCACAGGAAGGGCACACAGCTTGCAACAACCTGAGGCACATTAAGGTCAGTGCATCGAATTGAGATGGTGAATCAACACAGTCATGGCATTGTTGTTGGCAAGCTGCGAGTTTCCCTATTTGCAGCCTTCGTCGTAACTTATGTCTATCTAGGTAGAAGCGTAACTTCCATCTGTCCAGGTAGAAGAGGCAGAAGCATAACTTCCATTTTTCTAGGCAGAAGAGGAGGCTTCTATCGCCTTTCGTACTGAAGACGTGTCTGGGTGCATGCTAAATTACATTTCAGAATGCCATGGCTCCCCTTCCATCCATATAGGCCTAGGTTTATTCAGTTAAGGATCGCTTGATTTATGGAGCTGCCAGCCTTGCCATGCCCGCAACAATATTTCATAGGAAAATCAAAGAAGAAAATACTTACTAGCGCAGAAGGCCATGAGGTTGAACCGCTAGGCAAATCTTTAAGGCTGCCCAATCCTTCTGACTCAATCAATACTTCTGGGCTAGACGTCAAGGCGCAACTTCTTCCTCATTCATTGGGACTAGGCAGTACACTCCTTTCGCTTCCTTGCTCTACTTATCTTCACTTTGCCTTTGTTCATCTGAGCAGAGTGTGTATAGAGCTCTTCTTTGTAGAGAACATAATGGATACAGGGTGGTATTTGTTGTTGTCTCTGATCCCTTCTGTCATTTTTTTCACTTTTGTTTCCCTGATCCTCTAGCTTCGAACCTTAATGCATGTCTCTCTCTTTTCCAGGGCGCAACTTGTTTCATTGAGGATCGATCCAAGCGGAAGCCCACCTTCGTTGCCTGGCTAGCATTCATAAGAGAACCTGGCGCATATATAATACAGTGTCTTCGCTCCACATCTTTCTATATTAGGCAAAATACATAAGCAAGGTTTGGTAGCATTCGGTAGCAAGGTCTGGTTCTCTCTATCACGTCTACTAGAGACGAGACGAATGACTGGTTCCTGGGATTTTGAAAATAAGACGAATGAATAGTTCTGGTCCCTGGGATTCTTAACCCTTCCCTCCGCCCTCTGCACAACCTAGTTCGTTCAGCTCAGCCCATATTTCCTGTATCTATCTACTCATCCGGGAGTGTTGGCAGTTGGATGAGACAAATCGCAAAAGGCCATGAAGTTGAAACTGATGCACGTGTAGTGGGCAGTTGGATTATCCTTCTGCCTCCTGTATTGACATATGACCATGATACAATGTTAAGTGGCATGGTTTAGGCCCTGCATGCTATGCCATGGAGAAGGAGGTGAGGCATGTGGCGCTCATGGGAGGGCCCACTTGGAGGTGTTTTTATTTTTAGTTTTTTAAGAGCTTTGTTTCCTTTTAATGCTAAATTACATCACTAATATACCCTCTTTGGTCATTGCAGGTTATACTTCTCTTACTGGTGTACACCGACCTGGTCAGGGTTAGCTATCGCTACTTTTCGGTGAAACTAAATATATCATACATCTTGTGTGTGTTGTATATGTGAAACTGTAAAGTTCTAAAGGTTAGAGGCTGAATTGAATTTGAATCTCCCGGAGCTTGAATTATAATTGTAAATTAAATTCTCTTTGTGCAGTAAAGAGTAAAATATCCATTCCAGAATTCAAGAGCCAGCTGAGCTTGTCAGCTCTTGTGTGTCGAGGACGAACTGAGAGCACAATGGCTAACTGTAAGAATTTTTTTTGCTTTGCTTTTTAATTTGCATGCCATCTCTCTGACTTTGAAATTTTCTCTATAACATGTAGGACCAAAACTTTCCCTGGTTTGTGATGGTATCGCCTATCCGATACAATGTTTTGGAGGAAACAATCTTTATTACAAGTTGTAAAATTATACATATTATAATTCATTCCTATGTTTGGTCTTTCTTTTTTGCTTCCTGCAGTGAAGTTTTTATATTGCATAGGGGTAGATTCCTACACAGTGGCAATGGTGATATCAGGTAGAGTGGTGAGGTTAAGAGGCTTTTGTTGTGCTAGAGGTAGAGGTGAGTGCTTTCTTGTGTATGATTTTGCACCCAACGGCAATCTATTGCAGTTTCTGGATGCAAAAGATGGTAGGGTACTTGATTGGCCTGCCAGGGTAAGGATTGCACATGGTGTTGCAAAAGGTAAGTCTCAAACCGTTCTTTGCAAGGGATTTCCTTGTTGGTTAGCTTTTGGTTTGTTTTCAGATGTCAGTGTTTACTAGGGAAGACCTGTATTAAGTTATTAACCCAGATTTGATATCTATCTTCAGATAGCCAAGCCCAACGTTGCGTATGTCCATTCCAATATTTCATATATATAGGCCATTTTGCACAAACACAATGCATCCAGGCACCGTCTAGATTTTATAGATTTAATGCATCTAGCTTCTATACACATGTACATACGCAAAAAGGAATGGCACAAGTCTTTTCTCTTTTAGAGGTTAGGTAGGGAAGGCAGACTTGCTCACAAAATTGATGGATCGCTCTCACTCTCATTAGAACTGAACTTGCACTGCTACTTTGCCATCTAGATTTAATGCACTGACACTAAATGCAAACACACAGATATAAAAAGAATTGATGGATCACCGAATTGACGGATAAACTATGAAAAAGTGCATTATCTCTAGACCTTGCCTACAACTTTTATGATGATCTCATCGGAAAAAAATTTCAAGGAGCTCAAACCATTCCTATAGCATTCATGCATTAATGTTTCCAGCAACTTATGTGATAGATAAAACTATTTGCAATCCAGCATAACACATCTCACGTGTTCAAGATGACAGATCCTAGTTTTTTTTGGAATTTTTGTATATATCTTGTTTTATTATTCAACATATCCAGATTTATTCTATAATCATTGTATAGTTCAAACATGTTTGTATCTTTGTTATAAGGACTGCCTGTTTTTATAGCCATTTGGTGAACCATTGACATTTTCACACAATTTTCTGTTCTGAGCTTCTATGTTGTTAACAACCACCCTTGGTGAATAGATGATCACTCGTACTACAACAAAAATGTACCTTTTTTTTAATTCTATAATGGAATAACAAAAAATAGCATTGATAGGTATTTCATTGAATTGTTAAAATAAAATTGATGTGACATTTCAAAAATAATAATACTAATACTAATTTAATGTGAATGATAAATAAAATATTTCAATATGATGGATTAAGTAATATTAACATATATTTAAAAATATATTAATAACAAAAAAAAACATTTTAATATGGTCAATGTGAAGAAATCAAACATGGAAGAGTGTTCCTTAAGATTAGATCAAATATCTATCTTTAGTGATAAAAAATATTGCATCAAACCAATGGATACACAACCATAATCTTTGTATGGTCATTTATGCAAAATTAGGTGATAGGCACACCCTCAATCATAAATATTTTCTATTTTACTATTTCTGAACTTCATAATATTATATTTTATTATGTGGATCTCCTTTCAGTACGCTCTCAACCAAGACTCTCAACCAACAATCCCCTCAATCATTTCATTTTTCAAAGAGAAATGAAGTTACATAATACAATGGGCATCTCCAATCCCCATTTTGTCATCATGTTAAAATACAGTTTTCTCATTTGGCCTACTCTTCAATGATGTTAAGGGTTGGTATGGCCCGGACCAGATGCAATCCCCATATGATTTTGATGACTTAAATGCCCCTCAATGACGTTTTCTCAAACCACAAATCAAACCTGATATAATCTCTAATAAACTCAGACCACTTAACAAACTAATAATAATAATAATATCTAAATCACTCTTTTACCTATAGAAAATTTGCAAAGTTCGTGACTTATAACCTTGCCACATACTTTACTATAAATTACTAATCACTCACTGCAGTGCAATATCAAACGTCTTTTTATATTGATAAAAAATATTACATCAAACCAATAAATACACTGTCATAATCATTGTATTGTCATATCTACCAAAAGAGATGATAGGCTATAGGCACACCCTCAACCATAAATCTAGATACACAGTCATAATCATTGTATTGTCATATCTACCCAAAGAGATGATAAGCTATAGGCACACCCTCAACCATAAATCTTTTCCATGTTACTATTTCTAAACTGCATAATATTATATTTTATTTTGTATTGTCATATCTACCAAAAGAGATAATAGGCTATAGGCACACCCTAAACCATAAATCTTTTCTATGTTACTATTTCTACACTGCATAATATTATATTTTATTATGTGTACCTCTTTTCAGTCCACGGTCGAACAAACAATCCCCTCAATCATTTTACTTTTAAGAGAAGAAATGAATTTACGCAATCCAATGGGCATCTCCATCACCATTTTGTCCTCATGTTAAAACACAAATATACACTTTTCACAGAGGAAATGACTCTACATAATACAATGGGCATCTCCATCCCCATTTTGTCATCATGTTAAAACACAAATTTCGAGAAAATAGTGTTGTCCATTTGGTCCACTCTTCACAAATCATAGAATGCTTTTTCATTATTGAAATGTATTGTGTGAAATGGAAGAATCAAAGTTAGCTGCATGAGGTCTCACACACTATGTCACGTGTATTTGTTGGAATTTTTATATTTGTAAAAATCACGAGCATCAACACAAAAGCTACTCTGACTAGAAACGTGTCTCCTTGCACTCAGGCTCTGGCTACTCTTACGTTGCATTTCATCGAATAATTATGGAGATAAAAGAGGCGTTCATTTCAAAAAATTCCAATGCTGATAAAAAATATTAATTTAAAATATCTTAAAAATCTGAAAATATTTAAAATCTTATTAAATAAAAAATTGTTTAAACGATAAAAAAACATTTAGTAAGTAAAAAATTTTAATTTTTTATTTTATTTAAAATTGGTAAATATTTAATCAAGTAAAAAAATGAAAGTTATAAAAAGTTACAATAAATTTGTATCTAAATAAAGATAAAATAAAAACGTTTTGAAATTTTTCTTTTTATTTAAAATTGTTAAATTTAAATCAATTTAAAAATTAAGTTATTAAAACGTTTACAATAAATTTTGTATCTAAATAATAATTGAATGAATGATCGGAAGTGCAGAATAACTTTGTATATAAGGGGATATTTTATTTAATAAGCTACTTTCTGTGTTCAATGTGATTAGATATCTGGTTTCAGTATCACTATTATAACGTATCTATTCCTTTTTGTGAGATACCTGGTTTAGTATCACTATTTATAATGCATTTATTCCTTTTGTCATGTGAAGCATTTCAAATTGCAATACTGTGATATTTTTAGAAAATGTAAATATTTAATTTACAGCAAGTTAAATAAAATGTAAATATTTAATTTACAGTAAGTTAAACAACTGTTTATTATTTGAAGTTATAAAAACTATTTTTTGAATTAATTATGCAGAAATGAAATAGTAGTTACATGTAAATATTGTTTCAATCTGTTAGAGTAGAGTAGTTAGGTTGAAAGTTACATGGCCCTAACTAATTTTTTGAAGAAAGATCACGAGGATAGGGGTATCTGAGATCAAAGAGAGAGAGTGAGAAAGAAAGGAAAGGAAAAAGAAAAAAATATGCGCTGAGATGTCAGACAATTTTCTGTAGCTACGTCTTGTTTGGACCAAATAGCTGTGAGACAGTGGGTTCTCATGACAAAAAGAGGACAGTTCTTGTATTCAAGAATATCACAAGGGGAGACTAGTTGGTACAATAGTCTCAAGGTTGGGAGGAAAAGTAGTGACTAGCTCAAACTCTGGTTGTAGACCAAATCTGGAAGATATTGTATTCCCGATAAGTGGAATTTCATACTAAATAAGTAGAGATATGATATGTATAAATTTATGCTTGATATTTGTTCACAAATGTTTAGAAATAGAATGGTTAATTCTTGGTGTTTTGTGTAGAATAGTCCATAAGCAAATTTTATGTACTTAGTTGAAAAGAAGAATTAGTTTTCTCGGAGCTAGTGAGAGACACAGTCAAACGTGGTGATAATTATACAGAAGCTTACAAAGTCTAGATATGCAGACATTATGACAATAGAACAGATCAAGAAAACAAGAATGCCTAAGACTTCTACACTATATAATATATATATAATTTATATATATATAATGAAAACTAGTTTGCCCATAATCCTTTTAAAAGGTAAAGGAAAACCCTAATTACCAGGGACAAAAGGAATAATTATATATGATCAAATAACCTTTATAAACATTCAAATTGTGTAAAAATAAATTATTTAGGAACACAGACCTTTTGGTATTAACAGAATAACTTGTAGTGGTAAAGAGAAAATAAAACTAAGTTACAGTCATGCGACTCGTAAAAATAGGTATACAAATTTTTATTTAATGTATGACCAAAATTCCTACCCTTGCAGGCCAGACCAGATAATTATGAACTCCATTGACAAATCAAAGTCGACCAAAATTTATAGTTTCAACGAAAAATAAATAAATGAGCATTTCAATTTCTATTTATGAAGAAAATGAAAAAGCGCCACACCAACTATTACATTACCCAAAAGAGGTATATAGAACAATTATGTCAAATGGCAAACAAGAACTATAGGTGGCCAATAAAACCCTCTTAACATCAATAAGAAAATTGTTCTAAATCTAGTATCAAGAAAGGGAGAAAATAGCATTGGGCCAGGGTTTTGGTCCATCGTTAAATGTATTACAAAATGTATACAAATACAATTTGCTTTTTAAAGCCGACATGATTCTAACAATAAAGATATCACAGATACATAAACAGATAAGTTAACAACTCTCATACAAAAGTCGTTTTTTCTAGAACCCAAAATTCTCAACCTAAGCAACCCTGAAAAAATCATAATGAGCAAAGCTCAAGTACCCGGCAGATGGGCTGGGACAACCATTACCACGCCCAGTGGGCTAAACAAAGGCTTTTTCCAGCTTTCTGCCCAAACCACGCCCACCTACAAAACCCTCCATCCCAACTGTGAGGAGTAACAAAGGTTAAAACCTTGCATATGAAAACAAAGACTGGGTAATAATCTTGTGGATAGAAATAGAAAACGAACCCATTCAAAAATTCCCTGGATTGAAGCTACATGTAGAAACCATCCTTGCAACAGAAAGTTGAACCAGAAACAAGATGTGTCTGTCAAAGGAAGCCATAATCGAATAGGAAACATATTATGACATAGGTGAACCGATTTGGGAGAAAAAGCAACCTCCAACAACAAAGGATAAACCTATAAATACTAGAGCATAGGAAAACCCCTCTACAGAGCACGTTATGCCTATTTCTAGGAGAAAGAAAATGAGAAGGTGATGACACTACATCAGAGGCATAGAACCCCAAGCTTCTCCACCATCGTCTGATTCAAATCAACATCTAGGTACCGTTGATGAGGAGCCACTCCCAAGGTCGACGGCGAAGCTGTACAATAGACGAAGACTCCAGAGGGGCAATACATCCACACCTAGGTCGATAGAACAACCATAGAGTTAATGCAGCGTAAATGGAGACGGATGGCAAATTAATGTTTAGCACAGTGACATTACAAAATTAAAGTCCTTAGCTTAAACATAGTTGGATATATAGTATATCTAATCGTGGTTTGAAGGTTGATAAGCATGCTAGTTGACTTAGAAACCCAACCAATGTATGATCATGTTAAACATTAATCATGGCAAGTATACAAAATTTACGTTCTAGTTTGATTGTAAAAAGGACCATATTATATTAGTCCGATGTAATGTAAAATAATAACATTGGTAAGAATTTACAGTCCCAGCGTAAATGTGTATTTTAATGGTAAAAAATCTCTATTTATTATCAAGTAATTTATTTAAAAATCTTCTTTATGCATATTTTGACATGTGGGTTTGTGACATATGGTATCACAGCGCTCAGGTTGCAAAACTGAAACCTCTGGAATATAAGTAAATAACAACATTTGTGATGTGCACAGAGGGAGAAGGGAAATCAGTGAGCATGAGGAGGACTGAAAACCCACCACACAGGTCTATAACAAGAACAGGGCCAACATCATTTGAAGAAGGCAATCCTGAGGTATGGGTGTAGTTGGGAGAAGAGTCGTGCAATACCAATACTACTATCATGGAAACTGTACAAGAATTTAAGGATGAGATGGTATGGCTATGGGAAGATAACGAAAGGCTAATGCAGGAGCAGGAAAAGATTATGAAGAGTCTATCTGATAGACAGAATCATCAGCCACTAATCCCAAGCCCTGAGCACGGAAATATGACTAGTGAACAAGAATTTCGAACTGAGAATGTCGAAACAGAAGGTGGCAAAGAGAATCATGAAGAAGAATCAGATAATGTGTCGGGACACAAGACACAAATAAGACAAAAAATGGAGTTACAAGGGGAATTTCGGAAAATAAAACCTCCCATCTTTGATGGTGAACAAGAAGAAGTAGCAGAAACCTCGCTAATCAATATGAACAAGTATAAAGGTCAAACTAGCTGGAATGTGAACAGAAATCAGCCTAGATTTAAACTACCAAGTGAAACCAAAATGAATTAGCAGTCAGGCAGAACTGAAGTAGAATTGAACACCGGACCACCTGTATAGTGTTGGAGATGTGGAGGCCCACATTATGTCAAAAACTGCCCACACTGCAAGGGAGCTGATCAGATTTCACAGATTCAAGAAGCATCTACTGTGGGAGAAGTGGCAAGAAGCATTCCTAAAATTAATGCTGCCCTTGAAGACCATCAGGAAGAATATCAACCAACCATAGTTGAATTCAAAGGTAAAGTATTTGACCGAACCATATCCATTTTAATTGATCCAGGAGCTACTTTGAGTTATATTAGCCCCAAGATAGTGGAACAATGTTGTTTGCAAGCTTTTAAGTTTAAAAATCCTTGGTTAGTACAACTATCCACGGGAAAAAAAAGAAGGGTGTTGGCCAAGGTCAACAATTGTCCCCTAATATTAGCTGGTCAGTTTATTATGGCAGACTTGAATGTGTTACCTCTGGAATAAGGCAACATCCTTATAGGTATGGACTGGTTGGAAAAACATTGGTCCCTCATTAATTGCAAAACCAAAACCATTAATTTCCTGGATGAGAAATGAGAAAGACATGAAATTCAAGGTATTCAAAAACCTCTGAAATTAAGGCCTGTGACAATCTCCCAATTAGAAAAATGCATCAGAAAAGGTTGTCAGGCTTATGCAATACAAGTAGGGTATGCTAATTCTAAGGATAAAATTGTTTATTTAGAGAATATACCAGTGATGCAGAATTTTCCAGATGTGTTTCCTGAAGAAATTTCGAGACTACCCATAAAAAGGGACATAGATTTCTCCATTGAGTTGATTCCGGGAAGTACCTCGGTCTCCTGAACCCCTTACTGTATGAGCATACTGGAGTTAACAGAATTAAAAATGCATTTACAAGAGCTGCTTGATAAAAAATACATCCGTCCCAGTGTATCACCTTGGGGAGCTCCGATGCTTTTTGTTAAGAAGAAGGATGGAACCTTGCGAATGTGCATGGATTACCATCAGTTAAATAAACTGACTATTAAGAATAAATACCCCCTCCCCGGTATAGATGAGTTATTTGATCGGGTGAAGGGTGCAACCGTATTTTCAAAGATTGACCTCCACTCGGTTACCAACAGATTAGGATAAAGGAAAAAGATATAGCAAAAACTGCTTTTGGGACTCGTTATGGACATTATGAGTTCGTGGTGCTGCCTTTTGGACTGAATAATGCCCCCACGACCTTCATGTGCCTCATGAACAGTTTATGTCATCAGTATTTAGATAAAATTGTGTTAATCTTTATTAATGGTATATGTAATGTCCCATAATAATAATAAAATAAGAAATAATAAACAATATAATATAATATTAAATATAAGAAAATATATTATAAACAATAAAGAAAAGATACTAATAGTAATAAATAATAAATAATGAAGAAAATATAATAATAATAAATAATAATACTAGAGTTCTAAATAATATAAATAAATAAATAAACTGTAAAAATAGTAAAAATAAGTAAAGTTAACAAAAAGTAAAATAAAATAAGAAAAAGTTAAATTAAGAGAACTATAAAAATAGTAAAAATAAGTAAAGTTATCAAAAAATAAAAATGAATAAAATAAGAAAGAATTATATTAAGAGAATTACTAAATTCAGTTAAACTTAAAATAAAGAAATAAAAGTTGCATGTTGACACATAGAGTGTATGCATGTGGTTCCCCTTCCAATGTTTGCTCTATTTAATAGACGGTGAGGAAGATGAGAGATCATTCCATGATTTCATCATCCATTCTCTTGTGAGAAAAGTGTGGTGAGACAAAGGATTCCCTGGCAGTAGTATGTTGATTGAGAGCTTGGGGGTGGCCAGTTGTAGAAGGATTATATGCAACTGAGCCTACTGTTGGGTGGAGAGTCATCTCCAAAACTTTGTTGTGGTTAGCAGGATTCAAGTAGTGTTCAATTCCGAAATCACAAGTAAGGGATATCATCGCCACAGGTAAGTTGTCTCTACTCATATTTCCGAAACGTGATGTTAAATAGTTGATAAATTGTGTGTTGATTATAAATCGCGTAATAAATCTAATTAGTTGCATGTTTTAATTTTGGGGTTGTTACATATGGTATCAAATAAAAGTTACAACACTTGAAGCCTATGAGCCCTGCCATGCATATTTGTTTTAATTAAAAATCTAGATGTAAATTGAGTTCTTAATATTGTTAATGACGTCTATAATGTTAATTAATTAGTTAGAGAAATAACCTAATATTATCAGTGTTTTATCTTGAGAAAAAAAAAGTATTTAATAAAAATAATTTCACTTTCCTTGTAAAAATTTAAGGAAAATTTAAAAATATATATCTTAATAGCTTTAAATAGAAATACAATATTAGAACAAAATTGTTATTATTATCAAATAAAATAATCTATTTATGTGGACATTTTGTATTTAAATATCCATGTCATTATAATCCGAGTTCGTTGTTGTGTACGTGCTCTCTTTTAAAAATGAAATTTTTCTATGCCTCTTGCTACTCTTACTCTTCCTACACACTAAGCCTCCACCAAAACCTCCTCCCTGAGAAGAATACTTAAGCACGATTTGAATCCACAATCTTGTTATAGGAAATTTGGGCACATCAACCCCAACTTCCAGATCAGTGATATTAGGGTCCATCAACCCCTAATTCAGTTATTGTCATTCCCTAATGAAGTTAGCCTACATCATGCTTGCTTCCCAAGAATTCCATGACACCATTCATCCTAAAAATGTCCCTAAAGAGACCATCGCAAGTATCCTTCTATCTGGCTAGCAATGAATGACAGACTCTACACTGTCAGGGTGCTATGCATAGCACCTGGCCTTTGTATCACATGCGATGGGCGAGATCCAACGAATTTTTCAAATGAATCCATTGCATTCCTCATCCAATGGACACTTCTAGATGTTTCTAGAGGGATTGGGCTCACTTTTGGATGAGGAAGGAGATGAATGAACCTTAATCCATTATCCCTTCCTCTATGGAACCACTTCCCAAATATGGCAAACCTTTCATGAGGGCCATTAACGACCTAACCTCTTCTGTTCAGCTATAAAAGGACTAGGCGTTCAAGGCTGGTCTAGGGTTGGAACTTCATAAGCTAAGGAAATGTTGTTGGAATGAGATTAGTAGAGAGAGTAATGTTATCATGTCAAATTGTTGATTCATGAGGAGAGAATGGTTTGAAGCTGGAAGGATGACACTGAATTGGACATGCATCTACATGGGTTGTAATCTTTCCTTCTATGAATAAAGAGTTCTATGCTTTTTCCATTCATGTGTTCATGTGATGTATATTGTACTTTCGATTTTATAATATGTTTAGTTAAGAGATCGATATGTATGCTTTCATGGTTTTCTGTCTCGGCTTGTGTGCAGGTACCTTTCAAGCGAGTTAAGTACAGAAGGGAGTGGCGAAAACGGTTAAAGGGAAGAGGGATCGAGCGAGAGATACAGGATGGTAATTTTGCTCCTCTTTATTTTATCTGTTAGCTATAGGAAAAACAATGGAATTACTTTAACTGTTGTGCTAGACTTGCTACTAAGTCTAGGGGTTAGTCGTTCGAAAAGACACTAAATTTGCCCATAACAAAATCACGACTCCACTGTGGCACGATCCTATCCCTTACAGTAGCTAATCAATCTCTTGGAACACTTTGACATACTTTACCCTCTCTTTTTCATCAAATTCAAGTTCAATTCACTGAAATTTGAGTCAATTTTGAGCATAAAATTGTCGTTATGTAATCATAGTACCCTTGTAACTAACAGGGTGCTATGCATTGCACCCTCTACACTAAGACAGTGCTATGCATCACACTGTCCCTCACTGTGGCATGCAATGGTCACTTTTGGAGCAGTTTTCCCATCTAGGAGCTGAATCCTTAAGTCAATTTTCAGTTGTTTGAATTGTCTTCTTGATTTTGATAAAATTTGGTCTCTGAAAGTAGTCTTATTTCCCTATTTCGACCCATTTTAGACTGGATTGTTAAATGTTTGTTTATGTATTTGTTTATCATTTGCAATCCTTAGTCGAAAGTAGTTTCAGTTGATTGTTTTGAAGTGTCGTAAAATGTTCCTTTATTAAACAATCAATTGGTCTATTTTGTGCATCTGATTCATTAATGGTTATGGAAATGCATTAGTGAGAATGGAAAAGAAAAATAAATACATGTAATTGCATCTTAGAGTTTGATTGTGTGTGCTTAAACGAAATGGTTATGGAAATGCATTAGTGAGTGCTCTTTTTTGTTTGATCCAAAAAAGTACTTGTTTGCTCTATCCCTTATTAGTTAGGATTTTCATTGTTGAAAGTAAAATGGAAAGAGTGCTTCTCATTTAGCTGCATTCTTAAGAATCTTGGAAAACATCATGTGGTGAAACCCAAAGGAAAATTTTAAGAAAGATCAACCTAAAATTAACCTCAATTAACCTAAAAACGCATTGGAATTTAACACAAACATCTAAGGGTGTCTAGGCTAGAGATGTGTTCTGGTGTCTTAAAACCTAGTGGTTGACATTTCATTGAGGTTGGGTGATTCCTCCTCTCTGAACCGATAAGTACTATTACAGACTTGTGCTCCCTGTACCATTGTGTATATAGTGGGAGACCCCAATAGGCTTACATCCTTTATCCCTAGGAAGCCGAGTTTGTCGCCTTACCGATCACAATGCACTGAACACAACATTCAGGATGACTGATTGCCGTACGATAAATCCTTGGTAATTTCTCTTTAATTTTCCACCAAGGTGCATATTGCAGTTTTGTGATTAGTTTGGTAAAACCTCTTGCTTAGTATCTCCAGAGTAGTCACTTTTGTTCCTTTTTACTCCTTAAAAGAAAAGGCCCATTTGAGCACTTGTCCTTTCAAGCTCATTAAACAATGAAAGAGACTAGAGTCATCTTTTGCTTTTTCTCAACTCTTAAAACATGAAAAAGCAAAGTTAACTTCTTGTGTCGTAAAAGTTAATTGACCGGGAAAACATCTTTTTTTCCTTAGTTGAGTTAGGTTGATAAGATTAATCAAAAATTCTGGAGGAAGATCAACCTCCACTCCGTCATTCAAGGAGAGTTACAAGCAAACCACCCTTGCCGCCGGAAGCGACACCCATCCAGTCAAGGCAAACTCGTCAAACTGAGTCTGGTACTTCAAGAGTTTCTGGTACTTCATCTGAATTACCAGAGCCACCTATCACAGCTAGTATTGAGCCTCAAGTTACTCCAACTATTTCTAGAACATCTATTACATAGGAGGAAGTTACTCAACTACCTAAGGAAACTATAACGAAAACAAGTGAACAAGTGCCTGAAGTTGATCCACAACTTGAAGTGAATCAACCAGAAATTACTTCAGAACTTGAACTTGTTCAATTGGAATTTGATCCAGAACCCATAGCAGTTGAAACCGAAGACATTCCTGAACCTGAAGTTGTTCACGAACCTTCCATTGAAACTAAAGTTTGTTTACCGAACATTTGGATTTTGACCTTGAACATTCTGAAATTGTTACTGAAATACCTCAGTCATCTGTAGTTCCTAAAACTCCATCTTAAAAACCATAAGTATTTTTTGGACCTGACGGTGAAATCCTTCCACCTAGATTAATTGTTATAGAGGAAGAATTTGAAGAAGAGTCTGATCCCGAGACTCCACATCATTTTGGTCCTGGTTTATATCTTTACTCTGAATCTCTTCCTCGTTTTGCTACTGCCTCTGAAATCCCACTTGATTCATTAGATAAATTGTTGGGTCAACTAACCATGGCAAAACAATTGTAAACATCCCAGATTGCTTCATCTGATGCAACTGCGGTAGAGTCCTTTGCTGCTACTTCTTTGATGTTTGCAACCACATCTGAGTCACATTTATATGGACAGTCGTTCGTCTCGGCTGGTTACTAGTCTATGTCTGGAATCCACTTAGGGGTTTCATCTTTGTCGTGGTCATCTCCCATGTCATCATCATGAATTTTACTAGGTTCTTCTTATCAAGGACAACAGTTTGATCCTGCATATCAGTATCAAACTACGCAATACGGTGAACAAAGACCCATATATCCTCTTAACATTGGATTGTCACCATATGGTCAACAATATTCCTATTCACAACATCCTCCCTATCAAGGAGGACAACCCTATGGTTATGTCCTGCCATATCCAGGTCAACTTGAAGTGAGAGTCTGTCAATAGCAGCGAACTATGCCACCACAACCAAGGCTTGTGTATCAGACACAACCTATGCGAACTGAGCCGATTATATCAACCCAACCTATCGCAACTATGGAACAACAGATACAAGCTCAACTTGTTGTATCTCAACTTGTGCAAGTTAGTTCCGCTGCCTCGTAACCTCAAGTTTCGAGTCAACAAACTGAAACTTCTCAGGTTGTTATGCAACAACCGCTTGTTTCTGGGGTACAATTACCGTAGGTTAGTGTGCCATTATCTGGAGTGACTCAAGTTGCTATAGGTTTATTTTATTCTCAGCCTGGTCAAATTGGCTTTGGGGGGCAATATCAAACTTCACAATCGATACCCCAACAACCTTGGCAGCTGCAGTATCCACAACCTCCATTTCAGAATGTCCAACCTCAGTATGGGTCTGCTTTCCAAGCTCAACCTGGGCAAGGACAATATCAAGCGTATCAGGGTCCTGTGTATCAAGCCCAAACCGTTTACGGACAAATGCAAGGTCAACCTACTTTCAATCCATATACCGGATATATCCCACCGCCTTATCAAGGATATCTGCCTTATGTGGGTATGCAAAGGCCTATGGCACAAACAATTCCATCTTATCCCGGATATGCCCAACCTGATCTGAATCGGCAATTTCCTTTTGTGGAAACTCTAGAATTATTAGATTTAAACCAGCTCACAAATGATCCAATTTTGTATTCACCATTATGGTCAGTCATTCCTCATAAGTTTCCTTCCGACATTCCAAAGTTTAGTGGAAATCCTGGAGAAGACCCGTCAAATCAAGTTATGACTTATCATTTATGGTGTTCTTCAAACTCCTTGAATGATGATTCAGTAAGACTCCGTCTTTTCCAAAGAACGTTAATTGGTTCGGCTGCTAAGTGGTATATTGAATTGCCGAGAGCTTCTTTTAATAATTTCACCCATTTAGCCACTACCTTTTTGACCCACTTCTAGTTACCCATCAAATATGAAACTAGAACAGAACTTTTGACCAACTTTAAAAAAATGACTTCTACTCACATATCCGATCATATTCATGAGTGGCGTCATCATCATCACATGGTTAAAACCTATGTTCCTGATCAACTTTTAGCTGAGTGGTTCATTAAATCCTTATTGCCATCTATCACTGAGGATGTGGCTAAAGGTGGAGTTGTTACAGAAGAGCAAGTGATTGCTCGTGCCAATATTTGGATTTGATTTATACACAATCCGGCATGCTCTATGACAAAATTCCACATGCACCGCACCTTAATCAATCCATTCCACCTCCACCATCGAATAGGGACTCTCATGCCGGAGACAGTGTGATCAGTTCCTTGAGCACACAAATGGCAAGTAAACCATCTGGTCAATCACTTGCAAAAAATAAAACTGTAAATGCACCTGAGGTTCTTGCTTCCGAGATTAATGTCGTGTCATCTGACAAAGGTAAGAATCAAAAGCAACTAGGAAGCAAGAAAAAGGGGAAAAATAAAAAGAAAAATGAAAACCCTCCTTAAGAGAAATCATCTGATTCCTCTACTTCGGGAAAGAAACCTCGTTATCCATGTCTGATATGTGATAATGATCATTTTACAAGAGATTGTCCTCACCACTCAAAAGTCTCTAAGTTTTTAAAAGCTTCCATCACATCTATAGTGTTGACAGATTTGTTTCCGAACCCGGATACCAATATGGTTGCAACTGAAAATGCTTCCACATCCCAAGTATTAATGTTATCCATCAAAAAACCTAAAGATGAAGTTTTGGTTCAAACACGTAGTAAAGATTATGGTAATCTGTCATCGTCGTCAAATAATCAAGCCATTGATCAACCTGGTTCTTCGACTTCGACCGCATTGGAAAATATTCCACTACCTATTGCACCAGAGTTAACAATAAAGCCACCTAAGGGAGTTGTGCATAAATCGATGTTTAACCCTCGAGCTCGAGCTGCTCAAAATTACAACATAATACAAGATCTGGCTCAGTCTCCTTCTGCTATGTCAACGCTTGAGGTATTACAAAATTTCCCCTCCCAGAAACAAGCTTTCACAGTCTACAATAGGTGGAGTAGAGCCAGCAGATTCTAATCTTGTAGTTTTTAACCACTCAAGATATACACCACAGTTACCAGCTCAATTAGCTTTTCTGATTCAGGTTAAAGCTCTCAACAAAAATATTCGTCGAACCATCGTAGATGAGGGAGCTTCTACTTGTATTATGTCAATGAGCTGCTGGAAAACATTGGGGTAACCTACGTTGTCAAGATCACCAACCACATTGAAATCTTTTGATGGAAGGACTTATACTTCATGTGGGATTTTGAATAATTTGCAAGTAGAACTAGGGGGCAAAACGGTAACTATTGAGATTGAGGTAGTTGACGGACCCCTTGATTACAACATTTTACTTGGACGACCATGGGTTTATGCTATGGCTGCTGTTGTTTCCACGTACTTTCGTATGATTTCATTTCCTTATAAAGGTGGAATAACAGTTATCGACCAAACCTCATTTTTTTCCTCTAGTTCTCAAGTTATGGGAAGCATTCCGTTTGTTAACGGACCCCCACTTTCACTTCAATCTGTTGGTGTAGGTCTTTTTAAAGATCCCCCATTAATGGGTACTTTCACACTTCCTCCACCATTTGGAACGTCGGAAGTTGTGAGAGTCGAGACATGTTATATGTTATCCTCTACTTCCTCTGGTTTAAAGAGGATCACCAATAGTGTTGAAGATGAGATTTTGGTTGAGATTATGCTGCTAAGTCCCATCGAACTCGCATAGCATCAATTTTTCTTGCTTGTGTAGCATTTCCAGATCCACAATCACCAATTGTATGGGTAGATCATTCACTTGAATATGGTACTTCATCCAATCCTTTTGCTTGTATATATTCTACAGACGAGGAAATCATCCAATCCATGATGATAGGAGAAGAACCTTGGGAAGATTATCATCATCGTTCCCTTCCTCCAGATTTCGATGAGGATTATTCAAATGAACTAGTACACCCTTCGATTGTAGATTTCTTTTCGAATTATGTTAGAACAGATTCACTAGATTCTGAGCGTAATTTGTCTAACATAGAAGAAACCATTTCTATAGACATTTTGACCAAGCCTAACATTGTAGAAAACATTCATGTCAGCAAATGTTGTTCTCCTTTGGAACTCGATATTTACCATGCTCTGTTTCATGAATTTAGAGATGTATTTGCATGGTCTTACGAAGAGATGCAAGGCATTGATTCAAGCATTGTTGAACATCAAATCAAAATGTACCCTGATGTCAAACTAGTACGACAGCGGCTTCGACCTGTACATCTAAAAAAAGCTATTGCCATTAAGATAGAGGTTGAAAAACTTTTGCGTGCTGTCTTCATTTACCCTGTACCTCTTACCAATTGGGTATCAAATATTTTCATATGATGAAAAACAAGGGACAATTCGAGTGTGTGTTGATTACCAGGATGTAAATAAAGCATGTCCAAAAGACAATTATCCTACACCCTTCATCGACCAGATTATTGACGAATGTGTCAGATGTGAGATCTTCTCATTCATGGATGGATTTTCCGGTTACAATCAAATCAATATCCACCCAGAGGATCAGTTAAAAACTGTGTTTATCTGTCCCTAGGTCACATTCGCGTATCGAAAGTTACCTTTTGCTTTGAAGAATGCAGGGGCTACATTTCAAAGGGCAATGAATTGTGCCTTTCATGACATTAAAAACATTGTACAACCATATCTTGATGATTTGCTTGCTCATTCACGAAAGCGGACTGATCACCTGCAACATCTTAGAGAAATATTTTTACGGTGCCGACACTACAAAGTAAGACTCAATCCGAACATGTGTGTGTTTTGTGTTGGCTCTGGTCGATTGCTTGGATTTGTGGTCTCAAAAGATGGAATTCGACTTGATCCATCTAAGGTTCAGGCAATACTTGACTTGCCTCCACCTTCGAATTTATTAGAGTTACAGAAGCTTCAAGGGAAGGCAAACTTTCTGAGGAGGTTCATTCCAAACTATGCTGAGTTGGCTAAAGGTTTTACATGTCTGTTGAAGAAAGAGGCACCCTTCTATTTGGATCAGGTTACGCAAGCTTCCTTTAGGGCTCTTAAAGATTCCCTGATTAAAGCATCATTAATGTATGCCCCAAACAATCAACCAAACTATTACCTGTATCTCGTTGCTGCAGATACAACCATCGGAATGATTTTAATGCAAGAAGGAGATGGAATAGAACATCCTATATATTATTTGAGTCGTAATCTCAATGATACAAAAAGAAAATATTCATATGTCGAAAAGTTAGCTTTGGCGGCCATTCAAGCCATGCAGAGATTTCGTCACTATATTCTCCTACATAAAACTACAATAATCTCCAATTCCAACCCTATGACATACATTTTGTCATGTCAATTGCTAGGGGGCAAATACTCAAAGTGGATAGTTATATTGCAGGAATTTGATTTGGAATTTTTTAAGTCTAATTCAAAGAAATCTCTCGTATTTTCTGAACTACTTTGCGACCTTCCCTCATCCTCCAACGATTTAACATCAGAAACATCAATCATGGATGAGTCTCTGTTTCTCATTTCGTCAAGTGATTTATGGTATCGAGATATACTGGTCTATCTCTAGACCCAAGCTTTCCAACCCAATACCTCTCACTCTAAACAGAGACGTGCCAAATACCAAGCCAAAAACTATTTGATTGTTGGTGATACGCTTTATCACCATGGTATTGATACAGTTTTACGTAGCTGCCTCACTCATGAGGAGGCCAAGAAAGCTTTGAATGATTGTCATTCAGGTGTTTATGGTGGACATCTATCTGGATATGCAACAGCACAGAGAATTCTCCATGCTGGATACTTTTGGAAAACAATATTTGGAGATTGCATACTTGCTATCAGAGGTTGTCATGCATGTCAAATATTCGATCGGAAAACTCGATTACCACCTGCATCTTTGCACCCAGTAGCTGCTGTTGGACCATTCACAAAATGGGGCATAGATTTCATGACATGTAACCCCACCTCGACCGAGGGGCATGGGTATATTATAGTCGTCGTTGACTATTTTACCAAATGGGCCAAGGCGATGCCTACATTAACCAACAGTGGTGAAACGGCTGCATTATTTTTCTTTAACCACGTGGTTGCCAAGTTTGGTGTACCATAGGCTATAGTTACAGATCATGGATCGCATTTTCGCAATCACATGATGGTTGAGTTAGCTGCCAAATTAGGACTTTCACATGATAGTTCTACTTCATATTATCCACAAGTTAATGGACAAGTTGAAGCTATCAACAAATTCCTTAAGCGCATGTTACAACAAATGATTGGAATTCACAAAAGAAATTGGCATCCAATCCTGTACTTGGCCTTGTGGGCATATCGAACCTTGCTGAGAAACGCTACCAGATTCACACCCTTTCAGTTGGTGTATGGTTTGGAAGCAATCTTGCCGATTCAATGTGAAATTTCGTCACTCAAACTCACAATTGACCTGTTACTTGACACTTCTGAGAAAGAAGCACATTTCTTAGAATTAATCCATGTGGATGAAACCCGTTGTGATGCCTCATTGGCTAACGAAGCCCACAAGAAACGAGTAAAGGCGCAATATGATCAAAGTGTCAAGCCTCGAGTCTTCTCAGAAGGTGACCTGGTATTGTTGTATGATCAGGATTCGGATAAGATTGGTGCAGGAAAATTTGAACCACTTTGGATAGGCCATTATATTTTTAAACGTGTTTTGGTGAAAGGTGCCTATGAGTTAGTAGATTATGACGGAATTCCATTTTCTAAGCCCAGAAATGGGTTGTATTTATAACATTACTATGCTTCATTGAGTATGGTAAAACTCATGTATATATGCTTGGATTTCATGTGTGAGTGTGTTTCTTTAAGGGTTTTTATTTGGTTCAGTAATCCACTTCGCATTTATTGCAGATGTCGAACTTTTCGGAACCATTGGTTGGTTACACTGATGGTGCTAGTCGTAGTACACATAACCTATCTTCTACAGCATGGGCCATTTTCACTCCGAGTGGCGAGCTAATGAGTTTTAGAGGGATTTGTATCATTCAGACAACAAACAATATCACTGAGTATATTGCGTTGATTGAACTTCTCTCTAATGCCATTTCACTTGGCATTCGCCAAATTATCATTAGGCTGGATTCACAGCTCGTTGTGCTACAAGTTACTAGAGTTTATACTGTCCGAAACCCAGCAATTCATCGTATGTTCCTTAGAGTTCGTATTTTGGAAAGGTATTTCGAATTTATTCAATATCAACATATTTCTAGAAGTCTAAACACATTAACCGACTCTTTTAGCAAATTATGTGTTAAAAATAGACATTTGCAACATATGTAATGTAAAGATTTTCAATTAACATCATCAATTGAATAGGATTGCATCACTCAACCATAATAAAACCGTGAAAGATAATTGTAAAAAGTTTTTACAAATGTTTTGTGTCTAGGACAAAAATGGGTCATCTAACCCAAAAACTGAATGTATGCAGAAATGATCCTAGTAAGCTAGTGATGCTCGTAATAGCAGGTAACAGTCTGTGCTATCATGCGGAGAAATCTCATCCAATGACCTGGCACTTCGATGGTGTGGCGTTGCGATTGCATAGGTAATTCCTCAATCTAGATATTTGGGATACCTAAGGTTAAACCCTCTATGTGTTTTTACAATTCAGCCAAAGTGTCGACTAGGTCCAAGTCTCGGAGAATCGCTCTCCCTATAGGTCTCTGTGCTGGTTCAGTTACATCTCGTCCGTCTCCCATAGGATGAACAGGTCCAATATCTGTGTACATAAAAAATAGATTTTGTTTAGTCTTGGAGTTAATCAAAAACACAAAAAATGCAAAAACTTTAAAAAATTAAAAACACTTGGTCAAACAATTTACCAGTAGCACCCCACATTGCTCCAGCTAGTAGTGGTAAATCTGGATTGCCACGGAAATCCATTCCCGAATATGGATATTTTGCAAAGGTCATCTCATGTCGATGGAACCATTCAAATAATGTAGAAGTAAATATGATCTTAAAGTGGGCACCGTGCCTAGCCATTAGATCTATCCACCTCTGCAACCGTGGGTCTCTTGGTCCAGATACGGCCAGTGAAATGAGTTGTGGCTGCAAGAGAGGTATTCTCTCTAAGGAAAAGGAGATCATGATTGATCCATAGCTGAAATTTATGAGCTTTTCTTCTTTCACCTTGGTCAATTGTTCTTTCACAGATGAAAGGACAACCCCGCACCAGTTAAATATTTTTGGCTCTAGACATTCTAAAGCATATTGCATGTATGACTTGGTGGCCAAATGAAGCGCAGAATTGCCAACCAATTTGGCAATGGTAAAAATAATCGTCCTTAGCAGTAAATCACTAACATCCTTGATAAGTATCTTCCAGTCTTTGTTAGGCTGGGAACCTGGTTTATAGAATTGTCACACATAGTCTTTCACCGGTCTGCCTCCAGGGGCAAGACCTGTTAGTGAAATGGGGGCACCTCACCTCAACAGTCCAGTTAGGAAGTATATATCATCGATGGTAAAATGGATTTCTTTGCCCCGAATGTGAAAAGTTTGATCAGTCGGATCCCATGATTGTATAAGAAATCGTAGAAGATCCATCTGCTACCGCAAGTTGGATAGCTTAAAATACTTGAGTAAACTGTAGTCTTTTAAGGCCTTGACTTTTTCTGGATTACTCAAGGCTATGACATCTTTCTCTTCATGCTCTCGTTCTCTCCATATGATTACCATTTTAAATTCCTGATTTGGAAATAGAAACCCTAGGGACCTCAAAACCCTAGAATGTTATTGACTAAAACAAGAGATAAATGAAATAAAAGACAATAGAACTAGATCCTACCTGATACAAACTACACAAGGAATGATGTCTTCAATATCTGTAATCAACTAGTGCTCTTCGGGAAAAAACTGCTCCAGAAATTAGAAGGTAAAACAGATGGTGAAAATGAATGGTAAGAAGTGGTATTTATGTTTATTTCTCGCACTTTAATCGAGTAAACATTGGTTTTTTATTTATTTAATCCATGAACATGTATTGTTTAATCTTTTGATGCAAGCAGTTATGATGTGCTTACGTGTAAATTGAACATCTTTGACCACAAAGCAAACTTTTATCGCTTTTTCGAGCTTTGTTAAAAACGAAAAAGGAACCCCCTTGGAGTCCTCTTTAAGCTCTTTTCAGACTCTCTAAACATGAAAATATTGCCGAGGCCTTGTCGTTTCTAGCTCATTAATGGATCATAATTGATATCTACTTAGTATAGTTTTACCCCTTCTTTGCGTGGAGATAGATTAACTACGAAAAAGGTACTTGTTGGTCAAACATGATCAATAGGTTCTCTCTTGTATTGTTTCATGCTTTTTCGGGCTTGAGAGACAAATGTACGAAAAAGAACTTTTGGAGTTTCCTTTTAGTCCCTTTTTAGACTCTCTAAATATGAAAAGAACCGAGTTATCCTTATCGTTAAACTTGTTAAAAACATCAAATAGCGACAAACTTGTCCATCTAGACAAGACTGAGTTTCACCTTTGCTAGACTCGTTAAAACATCAAATAGTGATGGATTCACCCGAAGGGTGGAATTATACAACAAGCATATATTATCCTCCTCAAGCTTGATTAAAAATAAAGAGGTACTGGTCAGAAATGACTAGGGAAAATGGGAAAAAGCTGGGAACACTTTATGGTAGCAGGTCGCTCTTGAACATGACACTTTCACCTCATCACTGTGACTATGTGGGTTGGGTCATTCAGCTTGATGGTTATCACACCATTGGTCTATCATACCATCCATCACTTCATTTTGGGTCAATGCTACCAATTCACTTCAGTGTCGCCGATATGTTCAAGAGAAGTCATTCAGTTCAGGTACCTTGAGGCTTGCATACATCAATGGCAGGTTTCTCGCTTGCAGCAACGGGTTGACATCACTGGCCTTCGACCGAAAGACTTCATTTGGTGTTCAACATCAAATCATTTATTCACACCTTACGAAATGTATTGCAGTACCTTGAGGGTCATTATCATTATCGGTGATTCCTCTCGCGTCTATTAATGGTTTACATCATTGGCTGGTAATCAGACGATGTCTCTCCATGTTCGACTTTGAATCGTCCATTCACATGGTTAGACTTGTACTTGAGTGAAAGATTCGACGAGATTGAAAACCCCAGATCTAGTCTCATCCATCCAGGTGTGATATATTTTTCAAGAGTACTATATCAAATGTACAATGGCCTTACATTCATGGTTGTCCATTCATGGATCTACATCTGTAGACGACTATATTTTTATATGTAATGAAATTTTATAAAGCTGAGCATGGGTATGCCTTCCCTCAACTAATTGTGAGAAAAAATAAAAGTATCATGATATTTGTATTGTAATTGATGCAAGTCACCTTCCGGTTCCAAACCTTCTCTCCAAGTGGTAAAGTACCTCACTCAACATGGTTATTTTCGACTTAATGCTTTAGGGGACATCTGTTATAGGAAAATTTAGGCACATCAACCCCAACCTCCAGATTAGTGATATTAGGGGCCATCAACCCCTAATTCAGTTATTGTCATTCCCTAATGAAGTTAGCCTACATCATGCTTGCTTCCCAAGAATTCCATGACACCATTCATCAAAAAATGGTCCCTAAAGAGACCATCGTAGGTAGCCTTCTATTTGGCTGGAAATGAATGGCATGCACTAAAATGTCAAGGTGTTATGCATAGCACCTGGCCTTTGTATCACCTACGATGGGCGAGATCCAACGAATTTTTCAAATGAATCCATTGGATTCCTCATCCAATGGATGCTTCGAGATGTTTCTAGAGGGATTGGACTCACTTTTGGATGAGGAAGGAGATGAATGAACCTAATCCATTATCCCTTCCTCCATGGAACCACTTCCCAAATATGGAAAACCTTCCATGAGGGCCATTAATGACCTAACCTCTTATGTTCAGCTATAAAAGGACCAGGCATTCAAGGCTGGTCTAGGGTTGGAACTTCATAAGCTAAGGAAATGTTGTTGGAATGAGATTAGTAGAGAGAGTAATGTTATCATTTCAAATTTTTTATTCATGAGGAGAGAAGGGTTTGAAGCTGGAAGGATGACATTGAATTGGACATGCATCTGCATGGGTTGTAATCTTTCCTTCTATGAATAAAGGGTTCTATGATTTTTCCATTCATGTGTTCATGTGATGTATATTGTACTTTCGATTCTATAATATGTTTAGTTAACAGATCAATATGTATGCTTTGATGGTTTTCTGTCCCGGCTTGTGTGCAAGTACCTTTCAAGCGAGTTAAGTACGGAAGGGAGTGGCGAAAGCGGTCAAAGGGAAGAGGGATCGAGCGAGAGATACAGGTTGGTAATTTTGCTCCTATTTCTTTTATCTGTTAGCTATAGGAAAAGCAATGGAATTACTTTAACTGTTTTTCTAGACTTGCTACTAGGTCTAGGGGTTAGTTGTTCGAAAAGGCACTAAATTTGCCCATAACAGATCTCATGAACTGGGGTTTAGCGTGTTCATACCACTATCCACCTCCTACTGGTTTCTCCGACGATGAGGGTTTCAGTTTTTCAAAAGGCGTAGTGTCCTTCACCATTTTTATTTTTCGCAGGGTTCTTTTCCTAGGTGGGAATCAAACACTTTTGTTCTCTGCAGTTTGTCTCTTCTCAAAATTCTCCCCCTTAGCTGTGAATCGATCCCTTCCGCATTTTCTTGTGCCATTCTTTACATTCTTTGGCTTTTTTTCTTACTATTCTTATCCATGAAACAAAAGATTAAGGGTTTTCCTCACATGCAACTATTGACCTGTAGATGCACTGAATGGATTGAATCCCCCTCCTGTCGTTTCACCGCTACTATGTGTTAAACTTTTTGATATTTGAAACTTGTCACATGTAAACTTTTGATCAAAACAATAAACTTGCGACATAAGATACAATAATTCAAATTCACCACATGTAATTTAATTAAAATAATACTGCAATACTTCAAATTGAGTAGCAGTTAGAGATAAATTACACTTTTGTGTGAGTGGAGTAGGTTTTAAAGAAGTAAAATTTTATTGTATTTATTTGATTTTCAATTTTATATATTACATAATATATAATTGCATAGTATGTATGTAGATACTATTAATTGTTATTTTAAATTTATCAAAAAATGTGTTGATATATTTAATATGTGTTTAAAATTTAAGTGAGTTAATTTATGATATAACTAGAAAATATTTGTAATAATAGAATAATTTGTATTGGAATTTTATCATATAATTTAATATAATGAAACTTATGATGAATATATATTAATATTATATATGATTTTAAAAGGTTTGTTTGTATTAGGTGATAAAGGATATTTTGACATATATGATTTACGAAAGATATAAATATATAAAGATGAAGGTTTACGTAATATAGTTTAATATATACTAATTGGGTAGTATGATATTTTATGTAATTCTTGAATAGGATAATTGGTTGAAGTGCACACCTATTGTAAAACATAGGGATATAATGATATGTCCAAAACAAAACAAAAGCAGAAGAAAATAAATGGCACCCTTTTATATGCCCCCTATAGCATGATGATTTTCATAAAGGTGATAATGAAATTATGGTAGTAGACATGTACTAATGAATCCATGATGAAATCGACATGCATATCATGTTCTTAATAATGTAAAACTAAAAGCTTGACATGAACATGCAAAACCAGTTTTGATCATATGGGAATTAAAGAGACAACAACTATTTGGTGAATATGTGAGGAAATAAGGGTGCAATTTCATGGAAGTAATGAGTATAAACCTAAGATAGCAAGAAACTGGCTTTGGGAGAATAGTAAGCCTATTATTACAATAATATGGTGGAAAACAATATATAAATAGACAATAATCTTAAGAAAGAAAGGAAGGTTTCTATGTTTGATTTCCAACATTAGCAGCATGGAGGAAGGAAAGAGGAGGAATTTGCATATTTTCTAATAAGAATAATGAATGGTATCCTTGTAACCACAACCAACTCAGAAGGAGGAGGATAAATTAAACTCATAGTCACAGTAGAATCTTGAAAAATAAAGATGGGGAAGAAGTAGGGGCAACTTATAATTTGCGTGGAAGGAGGGTGATATCACCATTTGATGCACTTTATATAATGTGTTTCTGTTCATAAATCAGGAACACACTTGACTTATGTTATGGGCATGCACTATGAAGTTCATGGGAAGAATAAGGAGGAATTTACAAATAAATAAATAAATGACAATGAATATTAACCCCCATAACAATGGCCAACTTAGACTAATGAGCTGAAAATAAAAATAAATAAATAAAATAAATAAATAAAATAAAAATAAAAATAAATAAATAAATAGTTATTGATAGATACTTAAGGTGGCTGAGTGAAAGTGTCACAACAAGGGTGGGAAATAAATAAGAATGGTTATCCCTTTCTAGAACATAATGGAAGATTTTGGAAGTCATAACTTGGTAATCTAAACGTATTCTTCAAAAAAAAAAAAAACTTGGTAGCAAATGATTGTGGAATCATATCATTATTTCTATATAAGAACATGATGAGAATCACTATAATTTTGATTTAAGGATGATGCATATAAGGAAGGAATATTGACAATCAACTAATGAAATTGAATTTACAAGGGCCCTGAAATGTATGACAATAGTGGATTAAAGAAGTAAATCCACAATAAAATTGATCGGTTGGAGGAAGAAACATTATGTGAGTAGAGGAGCAGTAACAACATTTCCAAGTGTAACAATTTTATACATTTAAGATAGGAGGAAAATAAACCATAATGATATTTCCACCATTGAAGCTAGTAGACATGGAACACTAGGAAATTAAGACTATTGGAGAAAATAAAAATATATCTATGAATATTCACTATGAGGAAGTGAAGGAGTGATTCATTCAAGAAGAAAGTTATCTTAAAGATACAGATGAGTGGATTTATGAGCATGATTGCTAACGATCAAAGTGATGAGCTATATAATTTAGAAGTATTGAGGTATGAAGTTGTGAGCACTTTTATTTGATAAAAAATATAAGTGATAAAATAGGAAAATGTTTCAAGGATAATGATTGTTTAACTTTTGGAAAAAGAAATACGGTATGTAGACTAATGAGAAAAAACTAAAAATGAAGCCCATGAATAAATATAGTTGGAAATCCTATAATGAGGCTTTGAGAAGGATTACACATAAATTAACAAAAGAAGTGAGAATCAACTAATAAAGGGTGTACTTGAATAGATGTCGCTCCAAGTGAAATGATAATATTTATTACTTCATATAAAATAAATTATTAGTGTAACATTAGTATTGGAAGAAGTTATTTCCAAACATAGCAGACATACCAAATCTTTCATGGATGATAATGGTGGTAGTGGTTCCAATCATTTCAAATTCTAAACTAAATATTTAGAAAATTCTAAACTAAAGATTTAACAAGTGATAATTAAAGTAGAAGAATCCCTAGTCCAACTTGAAGATGAATGAATCTACAATAAAAGAGATCAAGAGGGAACTTGATGAGATAAGAAAATCTTTTAGGATGAACAATGACAATTATGCGAGTGATGGATAGATCACCAGTGCACAACAAACCCTCGGACAAGTGGATTAAGCATGACATAAGACTTAAACAAGGATGACCAAGGGTATGTGTGCTATTTAGATAAGAAAACTATGTATAGTGTTCAAATTTTAACTTGATATTGATGATTTAAATGATTGTACAAACGGTAATATCTTAACAACGAATTTCACTAAAATTTCTTTGGAGAAGGAAGAATATATGACAAGATATTAAGGCTCAAGATGATGAGGCTCATTTGAAATTTAACAATGTACTTATATGAGTATACCTATGGTGTAAATGGTTAACATACTAATAGAAAGAACAAGAAATGATTATTGAAAAGTGATTTGTATCTTGATGAAAACATGACACTTATAGTACCGATGAGATAACATAGACCCTAGATGGATTTTATAAGAAGAGCTTCAGCATAAAATCACATGAAAAAGACCATTGTCGACGCGTTTCGAACCAACTAGAGTTGGTTCGAAACGCGTCGACAATGGTCTTTTTCATGTGATTTTATGCCGAAGCTCTTCTTATAAAATTAATGGATCACAAAAGCCTCAATTCTACAACCCTAGATGGATGTTGAATAATCTTGGTTCATAGTTGGTACTCAATGTTTATACAAGCAAATGAAATTGGTTTTTCTGATGAATGACGATAAGAATATTCATAGTGCATTATTATATATTTGATAAGTATTTAGATGATTCTCATATTGATGATGTTTCATGATATGATGGTATTAGGATAATGATGCACATGTGGTTTTTATTCATTTAGTTTGATATGATAATAATGTTATATGTTCATGATGGATATGATATGCATAGGGATTACGATGTTACAATAAGATGTATATTGACATGTGGTTCATGTATTATGTGATGTCATGATATATCTTGATAAATACCTGTTGATGTTATAATTATGATGGTGTTTCATAAGGTGAAGCATGTGGTAATTGCATGCAGATTTTTTGACATACAAGAGTATGCAGTTTTTTTTACTATTTAGAATGTGGTGATTAACAATGGTGTTATGTTATCATGATGACACGCAAGAGTTGGCATGTCGATTATTTTGTATGATATTATGATTATAACTAATGCAGTGGTTGCATGTTGAGATGTGGTGATGACAGGAACTCCACAAATGGGTCGAGAAGGCTGGTTTATTTGATGATCTCGTGGGAGCCCATACTTGCGACGGAGAATATGTAACACCATATGGGTTGGGGACATAATCAATCAACACTACATATGCCAGTGGTTCCTTTATCTTGTATAGCTCTTGAGGGGCTATGGGACCATCTTGAGGAGGCCAAGTGCCTGATATTATAGGCTAAGTGCCTAGTATTAGATTGGGATAGCAAAGTCTGGTGGGGGGTGTAAGGACCTCGATGCTTGGCGCTGTGCGCCTTAGTAGCTATGGAGGGAGTGGGCCAGCCTTGCGAGATGCCCAGAGTCATTGAGTATCGTATCAGATGCCTGCCTTGGGGCAGATGAGGTCTGAGTCAGGCGCGAGCCTTGGGGACAGCCTTGGACTAGGATACAGACCGAGGAGGCTTATGCCTGGTTTCGAAAGTGGGAAAAATGACAAAGATTCCTTGAGATTTCCCAGGTGTTGTGAAAACTTTCAATGCATGCTGGTTATACTAATTCAGCAATGAGTGTAGGGAAAACATAAAGTAATAAATAACTAAATAAATAAAATGTTAAATAATTCAACTTAACTTCGGTACAAAGTTCCTTAAAGAGGGGGAGTATGTAATGTCCCCTAATAATAATACAAATAATAAATAATAAATAATATAATATAGTATTAAAATATAAGAAAATAAATGATAAACAATAAATAAAATATATTATATAAATAATAATAAAAAAGAAAAATATAATAATAATAAAAACATACTAGAGTTCTAAATAATATATATAAAAAAAACTGTAAAAATAAGTAGTTAACAAAAGTAAAATAAAAAGAAAAGAGTTAATTAAAGAACTATAAAATAGTAAAATAGTAAAGTATCAAAAAAGTAAAAAGGAATAAAATAAGAAAAAATTATATTAAGAGAATTACTAAATTAAGTTAAACTTAAAATAAAGAAATAAAAGTTGCATGTTGACACATGGAGTGTGTGCATGTGGTTCCCCTTCCAATGTTTGCTCTATTTAATAGACAATGAAGATGATGAGAGATCATTCCATGATTCCATCATCCATTCTCTTGGGAGAAAAGTGTGGTGAGACAAAGGATTCCCTGGTAGTAATATGTTGAATGAGAGCTCAGGGGTGGCCAGTTGTAGAAAGATTAAATGTAGCTGAGTCTATGGTTGAGTTTAGAGTCATCCCCAAAACTTTGTTGCAGTTAGCAGGATTCAAATAGCGTTCAATTTCGAAATCACAACTAAGGGATATCATCACCACAGGTAAGTTGTCTCTACTCATATTTCTGAAAAACAATGTTAAATAGTTGATAAATTGTGTGTTGATTATAAATCACGTAATTAATCTAAATTAGTTTCATGTTTTAATTTCGGGGTTGTTACAATATACTGATCTACTCTCAGAACATAGAAGAACAAAAGAAGCATCTACGTATTGTACTACAAGTTCTAAGAGAACACTAATTGTATGTTAAGTACAGTAAATGTGATTTCTTTAAAGGACAAATCCAGTGCTTGGAACATATCATCACCAAGAATGGAATCACAGTCGACCCAGAGAAAATAAAGACTATCATGGAGTGGCCAGTACCAAATGGCGTAGCTGATATAAAATCATTCATGGGTCTAGCCGGATATTATAGATGATTTGTTGAAGGTTTTTATAGGGTGGCATATCACATTGCCTCTTTGCAAAAGAAAAGAAAAACCTTTAGGTGGACCTCGGATTGTCAAAGGAGTTTTGATTAGCTCAAACATTTACTTACCATCGCACCCATTTTGAACATTGTTGATCCCAATAAAGAGTATGTGGTTTGTACAGATGCTAGCAAAGAAGTTGTAGGTGGCATATTAATGCAAGAAGACAAAGTTGTTGCCTATGAGTCGAGGAAGCTTAAAGAGTATGAGAAAAAATATTTGGCTTATGACTTAGCACTGATAATAGTCATCCATGCCTTGAAAATGTGGCGACATTACTTGATGGATAATAAAATTTTGTTAATGACTAATCATCATAGTCTAACAAACTATTTCAAATAGCCCACCTTGAATGTTAAGCAAGCTTGTTAGGCTGACTTCTTAAGCGAATTCGATTTTGAGATCAAGCACTTGAAAGGAAAAAAGAACTCAGCCGTTGATGCCTTAAGTTGAAAGGTAAATTGTTTATATGAGGTTTCTTTCAGTGAATCACGATCTACTTTTTATGAGCAAATTCGAGAAACAACCATGCAAGATTTAGAATATAAACATTCATGGCAGCAAACTAAAATTTTGTACAGCCATGAACATCGACTAGGATATGAGGTAAATTCAGAAGACTTGTTGATTTATAGGAAACTGATATATGTGCCTAATCAGAAGAATCTTAAAAATTTAATTTTAGACAAATATCATAAGATTCCTTATGCAGGCCACCCGGATACCAGAAACTGATTACTGCTCTTAGAAAGGAATTTTTCTAGCCTGGTATGAAGAGGGAGGTAACAGAATATTTAGCCCGCTGTCTGGAATGCTAGTAAGTGAAAGCAGAGCAACACCACCCAGACAGATTACTCCTGAATGGAAATGGAAGACCATATCCATCGACTTCATTACAGAACTGCCCGAGTCTAAAAGGAAGAACGACTCAATAATGGTGGTAGTGGACAAGTTGAGCAAATCTGCTCATTTCATACTAGAATAGTCAACTTATAGAGTGGTACAAATTGCTAACATTTTTATGCAAAACATTTTTAAATTACATGGAGTACCCAATATGATCATTTCTGACCATGATGTGAAATTTACATCAGCTTTCTGGAAAGCTTTATTTGAAGGTTTGGGCACATAGCTACACTTCATCACTGTGTATTATCCTCAAATGGATGGGCAAACGGAGCAAGTAAATCAAGTAGTAGAAGACATGTTGCGGACTTATGTAATGCAACAACCATCTAAATGGGAAGACTACCTGCACTTAGTAGAGTTTGCTTATAACAACGAATACCATACATCCTTACAGATGAGTCCTTTTGAAGTGTTATACGAGAGTAAGTGCAGGACACCCTTGAGTTGGGGTGGTTTAGAGGACAAATTGATGCTAGGACCAAATATGTTAGAGGAAATGGGGGAGATGGTTAAAAAAGTACAAGCCAATTTAAAAGCCGCTTAGGACCGGTAAAATAATTTTGCTTATCGGAAGAGAAGTTTCTAGGAATTCCAAGTGGGGGATCATGTTTATGTTTGGGTACGAGGCAATAAAAACACTTTGCAATGGACCAGACGAGCTAAATTAGCACCCCGATTTTGCGGTCCTTTCCAAATTTTGGCTCGAATCGGACTAGTGGCTTACCATCTTGCCTTCCCAGCCATATTCTTGTGCATATTGTCTTTCACGTTTCTGTACTTAAGAAATACATATATGATTCTAACCATATAATTAAGTGGCAAGACATTCAGGTAAATTATATATTAAATATTTTTTCTAGAATTAGGACCTATTATAAGTTGGTTAATGATTTAACTGTGTTTTTGTTGCTCTGTATAGGTTGAACCCTTGGTTATACTCGATCGGAGAGAAGTAACGCTGCGGAAACGAGTTATCACCCAGGTTAAAGTTCAATGGCAGCACTATGGGTCCGAGGAGGCTACCAGGGAAGATGAGAAGGTTATGAAGTAGACCTTTCCAGAATTATTTTCAGAAGGAAAACATCGGTACGATGTTACATCTTAGGGGGGGAAGATGTGATATCCCCAGACAATGTAAATATTTAATTTACTGCAAGTTAAATAAACTGCTTATTATTTTAAGATATAAAAACTATTTCTTGAATTAAATTCTGCCGAAATGAATTAGCAATTACATGTAAATATTGTTTTCACCTATTAGAGTAGTTAGGTTGACAGTTACCTTTCCCTAACTAATTTCTTGAGGATTTATTCAAGAAAGATCAAGAGGATGGGGGTATCTGAGATCAAGGAGAGAGAGTGAGCAAGAAAGCAAAGGAAAAAGAAAGAAAATCTACGCTGAGATGTCAGACAGTTTTCTGTAGCTACATTTAGTTTGGACCAGATAGTTGTGAGATAGTAAGTTCTCAAGACAAAAAGAGGATGGTTCCTGTATTCAGGAACAACACAGGGGGAGACTAACTGGTAAAATAGTCTCAAGGTTGGGAGGAAAAGTATCAAGCAACTCAAGGTCTGGTTGTAGACCAAATATGGAAGATAGCATGTTCCAGATAAGTGGAATTTCATATTAAATAAGTACAGATCTGATATATATAAATTTATGCTTGATATTTGCTAACATATGTTTAGAAATAGAATGGTTAATTATGGGTGTTTTGTATAGAATAGTCCATAAACAAATTTTATGTACCTAGTTGAAAAAATAATTACTTTTCTCGGACTGAATGAGAAACACTATCAAACGTGGTGATAATTATACATAAGCTTAAAGAGTCTAGATATGCAGACATTATGGTAATAGAACAGATCAAGAAAACAAGAATTGTCGAGACTCCTACACTATATATATAAACAAACTAGTTTGCCCATAATCCTTTTAAAAGGTAAAGGAAAACCCTGATTACCAGGGGTAGAAGGAATAATTATATATGATCAAATAACCTTTATAAATATCTGAATCATGTAAAAAGAAATTATTTAGGAACACGAACCTTCTGATATTAATAGAATAACTTGTAGCAATAAAGTGAAAATAAAACTGAGTTACAGTCCTGCAACTGGTAAAAACAAATATACATCCTTCTATTTCATGTATGACCAAAATTCCTACCCTTGTAGGCCAGACCAGATAATAGTAAACTCCATTGACAAATCATAGTCGACCAAAATTTATAGTTTCAACGTAGAAAAAAAATGAGCATTTCAACTTCTACTTCTGAAGAAAATGAAAAAGCATCTCACCAACTATTACATTACCCAAAAGAGGTATACAGAACAACAATTATGTCAAATTCAAACAAGAACTGTAGGTGGCCAATAAAACTCTCTTAACAGCAATAAGAAAATTGTTCTGAATCTATTATCAAGAAAGGGAGAAAATAGTGTTGGGCCAGGGTTTTGGTCTGCCATTAAATTTATTACAGAATGTATACAAATACAATTCACGTTTTAAAGCTAGCAAGCTTCTAACAGTAAAGATAATGCAGATACATAAACAGATAAGTTAACACCTCTCATACCAGAGTCTTTTTTTCTAGAACCCAAAATTCTCAACCTAAGAAACCCTGAAAAGATCGTAATGGGCAAAGCTCAAGTACCCAGTAGATGGGTTGGGACAACCATCACCACGCTTAATGGGCGGAGCAAAGGCTTTTTCTAGCTTTCCGCCCCATCGCCACCTACGAAACCCTCCATCCTAACTGAGAGGAGTAACAAAGGTTAATACCTTGCGTATGAAAACAGAGACTGGGTAAAAAGCTTGTGGATAGAAATAGAAAACAAACCCATTCAAAAATTACTTGGATTGAAGTTGCATGTAGAAACCCTCCTTGCAACAGAACGCAGAACCAGGAACTGAATGCGCCTTTGAATGCGCCTGTCAAAGGAAGCCATAATCAAATAGGAAACATATTATGACATAGGTGAACCGATTTGGGAGAACAAGCAACCTCCAACAACAAAGGATAGACCTATAAATATTAGAGCACAGGAAAACCCCTCTACAGAACATGTTATTCCTATTTCTAGGAGAAAGAAAATGAGAAAGCGACGACACTACATCAAAGGCATAGAACCCCGAGGTTCTCCACAACCGTCTGATTCCAATCGACGTTTGGATACCATTGATGAAGACCACTCTCGAGGTCGATAGTGAAGCTGTACAGTGGAAGAAGACTCCAAAGGGGCAATACCTCCACACTTAAGCCGATACAACAACCATAGAATTAATGAAGTATAAATGCAAACGGGTGGCAAATTAATATTTAGCACAGTGACATGACAGAATTAAAGTCTATACAGTATAGCTAGTCGTGAGTCGAAGGTTGGTAAGCCAGCTAGTTGACTTAGTTAGAAACCCAACCATTGTATGATCACGTTAAACATTAATGGTGGCAAGTATACAAAATCTATGTTCTGATTTGATTGTAAAAGGGACCATGTCATATTAGTCTGATGTAATGTAAAAAAATAACACTTGTAAGAATTTACAGTCTTGGCGTAAATGTGTATTTTAATGATAAAAGATATTTGTTTATTATCAAGTAATATATTTAAAATTTTTCTTTATGCCTATCTTGACATGTGGGTTTGTAACATATACTTTGGTATTTTCTGCGTATGTATGATAAACCAATGAAGTTCAATGCTATTAATCTGCACACTCCCTCGATAGCTTTTAAGAGAGTCAAATGATGCTTTCTCGGTTTCTTTTGATGGCACCCTTACATTTTTGCCAAATGTGGATAATAAATGCTTTGTTGTTTATTTGGTCACCTTCCAATTCTTGCTCCTCTAATATTTGTCACCTTGCAGAGTCACCATTCCTCCCGTTGGGAAGTGTGCCACACTTTAGCGTTCAAATCCATTGCAGGTCGTCCAATAAAACTGATGAAACTTTGATAATGGACAATTCTGACATAAAGATAATACACGTAAAAAGTTTCCTGTTTCATTGAATATGTTTTTCCAATAATTTTTTCTCTTTAATGTGAGTGATTCATTCATTCATCTCGGATACTGGACACTTCTGTCTTCTTTATGTTGCCCTTTCTGTTTTTAAATATGAGGGATTCAATGATCTTATCTGCTTGGATATTGGACACTGCTCACCTCTTTATCTCTGATTTTTTGGTACACTTCTGGCCTCTTTATGCATGAATTTTTTTAAAACCCTTTTTGCTTCTTGTTTTATTGGATTCTGCTTCTTGTTTTATTAGTAATATATGTTTTCATAGCTGCATCTATTTGTCTGTTTGCTGCTCTTTTTCCAGCATTATTCTGACACTATTTTCAGTTTGAATGTTTTCATTTTTTAAAACGAATACGTTTTATTTTTTAAAAACATTTAAGTTTTTAAGAAATGGTTGATGGGACTAGTAACTTTATGAGATATATGTAACATATAGCAAATCATATATATTAAAAATTTATAGTTTAGCTTATGAGATATATGTAACCTATAGCAAACCATATATACTAAAAATTTATAGTTTAGCTTATGAGATATATGTAACATATAGCAAACCATATATATTAAAAATTTATAATTTAGCCTAAAAAACTACTGAAAATTGGAACCAGATTCCCTTATCCTTCCCTCAATGGTATCACCTATAAAATTTGAAACCCAATAAAAAAAATAATATCCCAATGTAACAACCACTACTTCCCAAAAAGACATTACCTAATCAGAATTGGTGTGATATGACACCACCACACAAGATCAGATACACGACGTTTCGCATGTACTAATAATAACAAGAAGCCAACAGACAAACAAATTCAGTTTGTAAAATTATATATATATATATATTTCTAACCATACTGAGCCCTATGCAGCACCAAGTTTGACGTGCAACAGTAGTTGAATATATATATATAATAATATAATATATATATACCAAGAACTCCGTCAAGCCAGAGGTTAGGTGTAATTGGAGGTAACAGTCACATGAAAATTCTTGAACATTTGGGGTGAGACCGTGACAGGTTTCATCCAAGTCACTTGCTATAATTTATTTATTTTCTTTTCTTAGTCTATTTCAATTATAATTTCTATAGGTATATTTTATAATTAAATAATGGAAATGCGTAATTTTAAGTTTAGATTTGTTTAAATATAGTCACAGATGAAAAAATCTAATAAATTTAATATCATCTAATAAATACCAAAAAAATTATGTACTATAATTTTTTCATGATATTTTTTTTTATTATTTTTAATGTTTTATATTTTGTTTTTTTAAATGCCAAAATTTTAAAGAAGAATTATATTTTTACAATAATTTTTTAGATTTCTTACTTTTTAATTGGCTTATTATTTTTTGTCTTTTTTTTCTCTATTTTCAATCCCAATTATATTAATCATAATTTTTTTTCCTTATTTACACATAGCTTTTATAATTAATAACTATTATGATAATTAGTTATTAGCTTTTAGAATCTTGTGAACATTCTTTCCTAATTTTTAAGATCTAATGAACATTTTTTCCCAGACTTGGTTGAATTTGTTTTATTTAAACGTAGTTTTTATAATTTTTGCCTCTAAGTATGTAAAAATTTGAAGAAATTGATCTTATAACAAAAATTTGAATTCAAGAATTTTTTTTTAATTTTTGGGTTTTGAAGTTTAATAATTTTTTGCTTCTAAATATAATAAAATTGAAGAAATGATTATAAAAAAATTTGAATTCAAGAAAATTTTTATTTTATTTTTTGGGTTTTGGCTTTACTTATTTTTCATAACCAACAAAAATTAATTATATTAATATATATATATATATATATATATATATATTATTTTTGTTGTTATGATATTATATAATATATATATATATAATATATATATATATATATATATATAAATCTTTCGCCCAAAGCAAAGCTGCAGAGCTCTGGACTGGGAGTCCTGCCGAATACACTACAGTACAATTATTCTATAATTGAAACACACTGTTTTCATACGAAAATAATAATTAATTTATTTGTATAGAAGGCAATATTGCATCAAATGACAAAAAATATTGCATCAAACCAATGGATATGTCATAATCATTGTATTGTCATATCCACCAAAGGAGGTGATAGGCGCACCCTTAACCATAAATCTTTTCTAGTTTACTATTTCTGAACGGCCGGACAAATAATCCTCTTAATCATTTCACTTTTCAAAGAGGAAATGAAATTAAACATTACACCATGGGCATTTTATCACTATTCATTTTGTTATAATGTTAAAATATAAATATAGGAGTTTTTAACAAGGTGGATAGTTAAAAGTGGTTGGAATCTAGATAAAAGAAATTTCAAAAAATCTTGTAAAAACCGTGTTTGAATAGTGTTTTTATGGTGGAAATAGATTAACACCATCAAAAATATCTAAAACACTTAAAATTTTGAAATTTAATAACTATAACTTAAATTTAATGATTTTGAAATTTAATAACTATAACTTAAATTTACAAAATCATTAAACTACATGTATACACTTTCCAAAAAATAAATTTACAAATAAGCCTATCTTCACAAAATCAATTGAAATATTGTATTTGTGAAATGCAAGAATCAAAGTCAATGCTTGTTTGAGATAAGGTACACTATGTCACGTGTATTTCTGGGAATTTCTATATTTGTAAAAATCACGATTCACTAGCATGAACACAAAATGTACCCTGAGTATACACACGAGCATGAACACAAAATGTACCCTGAGTATACACACACAAAATGTACCCTGAGTATACACACGGCAATTCCTATTTCCACCTCCATAACAAAGTTAATGCTATGGAAGATACTGTCAAAGTCTCACATCTTATTCTGATATGGATGGCCATGAAATGTCCTCATACGAAACACAAGACGCGAGCTCGATTGATGATAAATACTGTATACGAAACACAAGACGCGAGCTCGATTGATGATAAATACTGTATACCAAATGATGTATCAGGTGGAATCAGTATTCTACGCATTAATACCATTTATTTATATTCAAATTCAAATTCGAAATTTGAACTTTGAACTCGCAAACCCGCCCCGCCCAAATTCGAAATTTGAACTTGTAAACTGCCCCGCCAATGTTTCCGGGCAAGTAGAAGTCTAAACCCAAGCCAACGCAGATTAAAATAGCAGTCTACCAGTAGATTGGTGGGATTTTCCTACAAGCAGCCAAAAGATTCGGTGGATTCTTTTCATTTTGAACCAGAAATGAATGGAATCAGCTCAGCGTGCAGAAGCGGAAAAGGCAGCCTCCCCCTCTCATGTTGTTCTATGCTCTAGCGTAGATGGCGGTGGCTTTGGACATTATTACCCTATCTGAAATTTTCGGATGACTGTTTTAGTGAAGAACTAACTGATAATATTTTGTTATATCATTCTGCTGAGCTTGAAAGTTTGAAGATTTTCGAGTTCTATTCTGGCAAAATGTTGTGGAAATGGATCAATTCTGCTTCGTGAAACAAATCAGTCTTAAAGTAAAACATCCTCCTACTTTTCTGTTTTACTGCGATTTTATCAGATCTCTGAAGCTTTTCTGTTTTGAATAAACACAGCCACTGAAATTCACACAGCTACCGCCTCAATTTTGTGGTTTCAAATACCTTATAACCTGTTCTCTAATAGGGTTCTCGACTAATGATGATATCCTTGAGCAGCTTGTAGCGAAATGACCCCTTCTTGAAAATTTGAAAATCCAATATTGCACAGGTCTGGAGGATTTGAAAATGTGTGCCCTCAATCTCAGGTATATAGGGTTTGAAGGAAATTACATTACATAGTCCGTGACAGTGAACTCCCCGAAGTTGGTCGATGTCAGAGTACTGGATTGAAGCTATACATTGGATATATACATTAATTCGTGCGCAGCTCTGCATTTTTATACCAACAATGACTTCGCACTTTGGTACACTTCGGCCATACACTCGTTGAGAAAAATTAAGTTTTTTTGGGTCATGCATGCTTCCGATTTCTCTCACAGCTCTTAATTATTTTCATTACCTGGAAGAACTCATCATAGAAAATATGAATAAGGTAAATAAATACTTTCGCGTACACTTTCTATCCCATTATTTATTACTCGTGTCGATCCAGATCCTATTATGGTTTAAGTAAACTTAAAAGTTTTCCCATGGCTTGAGTTTCCATTCACCTTTCAGGGGGCCTACCTCTGAATTATGCATTTTCTGTCTTATGGATTTCATTTAACTTTCAATGAACTACCTATCAATTCTACACAACTTTCAACAAATCTGCTCATCAACTCTAAACAAATATTCAATGAACTACCTATCAATTCTAAACAACTTTCAGCCAATCTACATATGAACTCTAAACAAATATTCATAACGATACGATTAAAAAGAATTACCATTAAAAATATGGAAAATATTAAAAGTATGATGCATTTTACATGCATAATCTTCTTTCCTAAAATGCATTTTAGAATTCCAAACTGCATTTTAGAATTCCAAACTTTGTAGGTTGGTTCTTTTCATAATGTGTTTGATTATTCCATTGTATAAATTAATTAACTAGAAACATGGTTTATAATAAATTTATAATATAATTTTTTTTTTTATCAAGTTAAACATGTTATATGAAATAACTTTGTTATAAATGTTAATATTTTTTTCTAAGTTAAATAACTTATATTATAAATAAAATTATTTACAATATTTAAGATAATTAATTTGGATTTTATTGATAAAATTTTAAAATTGGAATATAAAAAAATATTATTTTGTGTTAAAAAAAATGACAATTTAAAATAATTTGTTAATGGTTTTTAAGCAAGTAAATTTTTAAATCATTGGTGCTATAGCTTTATTTCTTTAAATTTTAAAAATGAGCTTTGAGTTATAAAAAAGTAGGTAAGTTGTCTAATTACCAGTGTCTACCTTGATTTGATTTCCTATAAAATCATAAGGGCTATGTAGTATCCATAAGTACTTGCAAAATCTGTTAGTTAGTAATGTTTATCTCATTTGATTCAATTAAGAAAAAAAAACTAATTATATAATTTTGTTTTTATATCTTTACAAAAAACTATCTATATTATATTATATATTCTCATTTAATGAAGAAATGAGTTTTCTACAATTCCTAGTTTTTATATATATTATATATTTAATTGTTCTTAGATGCTTGGTGAATATATTCACCATATTATCAAAATGAATTTTTGTATTGAACAATTTCCTTTACAAAGTCATATTGAGTTTCAACGTGGTTTGATTTTGCATGATATATTGGATTGTTTGACATATTTATTGAACTTTGATTCTCATATTCAATAGATGTAGATACTCATTTCCTTTCTCACATTTCTTCAAGAATAATTTGTTTCATAGGCAACATTGCAAAATGCTTTATACTTGGATTCAATTAGGGACAAGGAGATAATTGATTGCTTCATGTTACTCCAAGACACAATTCTAGCTCTTATAATAAATAAATATCTAGTTGTAGATTCTCATCATTTAGATCTTCTATCCAATGAAAATTTGAATAACCTATCAACTTAAGATTCAAATGATTGGTATATTCAATATCAAAATTTATAGTGCCTTCCAAGTATCGAATGACTCTCTTAGTTGTTTTCCAACGATTATTAAGTGGTTTAACTAAGAATTAGCCTAGTAGAACTAAATATGTAATATGAGACCTTGTTGTGGTTAAAAAGATTAGAATTCCCACCAATCATCTCTACAAAGAATCATTTAGTTCGTTTTTATCATAATCATTTCAAAACTTAACATTTTATTCTATTTGAATAGACAATGGATTACATTCCCTCATTGTTATCTATGAAAAAATTTAGACTCAATTTGACTAGCTGGGATGCTCAACATTAGAGAATGGCAAGTGTAAGTCTACTAGTGAATGTTGGAAAATACAAAAAATTAGAAAAACCAAAGTTTCCTAAGGTTTCCTTTTAAAAATGCAATCCACGCAAAATTTCCTTAGTCATTTTCGATGGATCATTGCGATTATACCTCCAACAATTTCACTAGCCCATGTATTTATACCTCATACAATTGCACAGGGTGTCTTGCAATTATGTTCAACACAAGTTGTGTGATCAATGCCGTTGTGACTACCCTTTTTATGTAGGTCATCACACAACTATGATATGAATATTCATGGTGATTACCACAACTATTTTCCACCTAGGAATGATGTACAACATGTTTTACCAACCCATAATCACACAAAACCATGCAACTATGACCACCCAAGTTGCATGACCATTCGTGGAACTACACAATTCATAGTTGTGGTCATTATCATGACTGCCTATTCCCCACTCACACAGTCACCACAACTTCCCTTGAATTGCCCACATGGGTATGGGCCCCAAAACATAAAAAAGGTTGTATAGACCCATACCATAACACCACCCTAAACTAAATAATAAAAATCACAAAATGTAAGGACAAAAGACTCACTAGGCTCCAAGCTGAAGTTGATCGGGGTATTTGGCGACCTCCAAACAACATTAGGAACACTCGACGACTCATTGATTTCCAACTCATCAAATATCAAATGAGGTGGCATTCTGGCCCCACCACACTTTTATACGCTCAAATGAGGTGGCATTGTGGGCCCCACCACACTTTTATACGCCCTGGTTTGGAACTTCAAGCATACCATGCAGGAGCCCTCAAGATTTATTTTTGATACCACTCGGACCTTTAGGATCACAAATTACACACTTCTCATTCACAACCTCAATTCAACATGCTAAATTTCCACCTTTGGGGCTTGCACAAATTTCATGTTCGTCCTCATGTGTGTCATGCTTTCATTCTATCTTGTTAGATATGCATTTTCAACATTTTGTATATCTAGGGTACTTTCACTTGGGGTTTCTGGCTCATGACGCACTAGTACAAATGGGGCCAAAATCTAATGACGATTAGTTGGATATGTGACATATTGGCATTGGTTATCCAACACAGTGGTGTTTATCAAACCGTCATTGGAATTCAGTCGAATAGTTGACAGTTTAGCTACCATTGGATATGTGACTGTACAGGTGTCGATTATCTGACACATAAAGCTTGAAATGGTCCTTAAAATACCAACATTTATAAGTCGGTTATGTGATGCTACAAACCGTCATCTATCTAACCAATAAAACGTCGCATATCGGGTTGGTCGTGTATGAGTCTCTCATTGGATATTTGACATGTATGTTGTTGTGCCTCACGGAAAAAAAATGATGTTTAAGTGTCAGGTCATTGAAGGAATAAGTAAATATTGCGAAAAAAGTGTTGTCGCATTGATTCTTTGAGGCTAACGGTGACCTATCAGATATGTGACAGATAGGTTGTTTTTTCCGATAGAACAAACTGACCTTGATACATTGGGTAAGTGACAAAATAATTATATTGTGTGACAAAGATGTTGTTGCTCTGACGCTTGGAATCTGACGGTTAAGCGTTGTATATGCAACAAAGTAGAGTTTTGTCCAATGTGAGTGTTAAGGCACTGATGCTTCCATATGTCATTTCTATCGTTGAATATGAGACGAGTGAGAAGATTGCTAGTGGTTGAATATTCAACAATTTGTATATTCCATTGAATATTCAATGATTATATGAGTTTAAAATATTACTCATAGACTGTGAGTTTTCTCGGTGGCCTTGCTCCCTTTTACATTCAATACATTCGATTATTGTAGATTATAGACTGAGTTTTCTTATACATTTGATTCTTACCGTATACCCAAGGGTTTCTCAGTGGTAATTCCATTAAACACTAGTTTCCTACATCGTTTTAGAGGTAACAACATTGATACGGTGAAATACTCGATATGGAAGTGTCTTTCAGTATAATAACCAAAATCAAGAATTTCAACTTCATAATAAATGAACTATATAGAGACATGCATTACAAGCATTTCTAGATCACATTAGAAATAATTAAGTATTGATAAGCCAACATCCAAGAAAAAACATAATCACAATCTAGGTTGGTTTCATCATAAATGTTGTTCGCGTACCAAAAGTGTACTATGAAACATTACAACCATAAATTAAAATCTATGAAAGATCACAATTTAGTTACTATTTGTCCTAACAAAGTATTAAGATTCAAGTGGTTTCATCAAATATGTTGTTCATGTACCAAAAGTGTACTATGAAACATTACAACCATAAATTAAAATCCATAAAAGATCACAGTTTTGTTATTATTTCTCCTAACAAAGTATTAAGATTCAAGAAATGGTTGGACTTCAAATGTGGAATATCATGTGTATACTAGTGGTCTCCACGGAGACCATGAGTTGGTCAGACTGACCCCAGATGGATTCCAGACAAGTGGCTCTTATGGTGGGCAAGTAGCTTCGCCAATAGACAATAGCCACAAATAAACATTACTCTTTTAACACAATGAAACAAAATTAGCAAGATAATAAACATAGGTAGTGCCTTGGTGACTTTCATGAATGGAGGTACTCATTTACATACTCTAGATTTATTTTTTTATCACATATCATAGTTCACAATGCACTTGGTTTCACTGGAAATATTTTGTTATTCATGCTTAGTATTTTCAGTTTTTTGAAGATCCCTTTCCAATAGAGCCCTTTATTCTACTATGATATCAACAAAAAAATGAACTACCACAAAGATTATGTCAAGCTAAAGCCTAAAACTAAAAAAATAATATGAAAACTAACATAATTTATGAAGGCAAACATACTGATTCAATGATTAAAAAAGAAAAATGAACACGACAAACTCTCACAAATTAAATTGTGAGACTAAAAAGTGGAAGATGAAAAACCCTCAAGGCATAGTGAGTAAATATAACATGTAAAATATATGCAACCTGAACAAGACTAAGGATGGCCAATTTGTAATCCTAATGTGCCCTTTTTGGAACAATACCATTTACAATTTCCAAATGCACATCAATAATGATCCATCAATTAATATTAGTTAGGTTTGAATTAAATTGGACAGTTGAACAATATGGATGATGATATCCTAGTTAGTCTCAACTTCACTAGAAATTTGAACTTTAGCATAACTGAAACCAACTAACTGAAACCAAATCATGATACTGGAATTTGAACTACCTAAAAGGCCTAGTGAAGTAATATAATGTGTGGAATGTGCAACAAAAACAATACTAAGGGTGGTCAAATGTACCCTCTCTAAAATGATGCTTGTGACAATTTCCCAATGCACATTGATACCTATACAAGAACTACTATTGAGTAATATTGGACCATATTGACCAAATTGGATGATGCAAGTTGGTGCCTCAACTGTACTTGATGTGAATGTGAGGCGAATATGACTAACAAACCATTTAAAAAAATATATTACACAAGTTTGTTCACTGATGATGGAGATATAT
>APFE030712572.1:3638-45115 GCA_000404065.3 Pinus taeda
TTTGGATGTAGTTCATTGTTATGGTAGTAAAGTTTAATCTCATGAGTCAATTTGGTTGTATTTCATTGTGATGGTAATAAAAAATGAATTTCATGAGCCTTGTCCCACCCACACATTGGTATAGTTCCACCCAAGGAACCATTGATCTTTCTCCATGAATTGGTAATATTGTACCAAGAAGCACCATAATGTATGGCATTTCTATTTCCCACAATTAAAAGGCACCATAAATCCTTCTACATGAGCATTTTGCTTCCACATTGTTGAACTAAACATGGCAAGACTTTCCTGTGGCAACAAGAATTTTTGAAACCCTCATCCCCCCTATCACAATATATCTTAGAATCTGTCATGTTGGAGTGTAGTATCCCTAGTAAGCATATAGGAGTGTAGGGGAACACAACCTCAAAGTCAATGGGAATCCAAGGGGAAGGGTTTGTGCATCTAAGAGGGATGCCTCGATTACATAGATGTGATTTTCTAAGCTTTTGCATTAATCAAATGTATATTTGAGGGGGAATTCAGCCATAAAAAATGTTTGACTGGATTTTCATACACAATGGTTGATTCTACTTTGAATTTTGATACTTTGTGTTTACTCACTTTAATGTGATTACATATAACTAATAGTTTGCAAGTTCTTATCTCATTTGATCTCGTTTTATTTCAATTGTGAAGTGACTAAGCCTTGAACCCCAATCCTCATAGCTAAGATTTACAAAGTATGCATTGCCTCATTTCCCCTCGTTTTACTTCAGTTAAATGGAGCAACTATGCCTTAGCTCCAAATCCACACAACTAAGCTTTCCACTAAATTAATTGTTTAAGTAAGAGACACATTTTATTGTAGGAAGCATGCATAAATCAAAGACTACTCTACTCATAGTTTACAAACCCAACCAATTTTTCATACACAAATACATTCAGGACTAATCCACAATAACAAACAATAACAATATTCTTCATCAAACATCTACCAATGCATAAACAATGAGGAGACAATAGACACATAGAATATGAGATCAACCGGGGCCAAAACCTCTCCAACATGAAAGGAAAACCAAAACGAGGTCTTATTCTTATATAGACTTCAATTGACGAATACCAATACCATGACCTAGACCCTTGACTCAATGAACTCTCTAAGACTAAGTCACAAGCCTCCTTGATTCAACTTCCTTATTTTTCCTTGAGTCAATGATGATTAGGCTTCTTCCTTCAATAACTCGACTATCCTTCAAATTCCAGTTCCATGGATCAGATCTGTAGTTCTTTGCCCTCTTGCAGAAACCCTAGAATGTGTGGTTGACCAACCTTTTGAACCTTGATCTTCTTCTCTTGGATGGTATGAACTCTTATTATAATTTGGTGTGTAACCTTACTTATCTTCTTCCTTGTTTCGACTTCTTGGACAACAACAAGATCTTCAACCATTTCTGTAGTAGATAGTTCTTCCTTCCTCCGCATGTGTGGATCTATTAGCCCTAAAACAGATGCATAAACAACACCAAAATCTTCTCTCTTTGTTTCCTTCTCTTCGTTGGTTATCTTTGCACTTCTTATTACAGACTTACTTAACCAAATTTGTTGGTCCACAAATGGAGGATGATTTGCCTTATATATAGCGTTTTTTCCATCAAAAACATGTGCTAGGCAGTGTTAAGGAGTGCTAGGAGAACACAAGGGAGAAATAGGTGAAAATAATGCATGAAAATGAACGATTAAGATTTTGTGACAGGAAGTGTTAGCGAGTTCCAGGTGTGCTAAGGAGAGAGTGATAAGGTATGCTAGGTAGTGTTAAGGCATATTAGAAGCCAGGGAAACATGCCAAGATGTGTTAGGTGCTAGGGTGTGCCAATGCATGCCACAGAGTGTTATGCAGTGCCAGGGAAATATAAGGGAGCAGTAGTTTGAAATGCATGGAAATGAATAACTAAGAGTGTGTGAGAAGGAGTGTCAGCGAGTTCTAGGTGTGCCAAGGAGGAGACGATAAGGTATGTTAGGTGGCGCCAAGAAATGCTAGAGTGTTAGGGTGACATGCCAGGGTATGCCAATGCATGTCAGGGTGTGCCAATGCGTATCAGGGTGTACCAATGCATGTCAGGGTGTGCCAATGTGTGTTAGGGAGTGTTAGGGAGTGTGACATAAACACAAAGGAAAACTAGTTCAAAATGCATGGAAATGAACAAATAAGAGTGTATGATAGGGAGTGTCAGTGAATTCCAAGTGTGCTTAGGAGGGAGTGGCAAAGTTATATGCTAGGTAGTTCCAAGGCATGCAAGAGTGCCATGACATGTCAAAGAATTGTACAGTATGATAAGGAGTACTAAAGCATTCCATGGCATGTAGGGAATGCCAACATGTGCCACATAGTGCCAAGGGATTGTTAGACATGCCAGGTGCTATGCCATGTCAATATGTAAACTATGTTGCTAAGTTGTTTTATGGCCATGGATAGACGTGAGCCTTGACTTGGTAACTTCTTAATTGAGATGAGGTAAGATTGGGCATGAGTATCCTAATATGAGTTATAGGCCATTCTTAGGTGAACAAGGGATAGTATAGTTGTAGTAACTATAAGTTGGTCAAGATGTTGTAGTCGAGGTAGGACTTGGTTGGTTCCCAAGTCTTAAAACCAATCAGGGTAGTTATGAGGGCATGATAGCTAAGGAGTTCTAGGGCATGCCAAGGAATGAAAAGGTGTGATAGCACATGCTAGACAATGTCAATTGATGTCGAGGAGTGTTGGGGAGTGTGAGGGCATCAAAAGGGAGAAATAGGTCAAAGCGCATGGAAACAAACAAATAAGAGTGTCTTCTAGGTGTCCCAAGGACGAACTGTATTAGGATAATTTCATAATAGGACTTGAAATAGGTAAGCCTACAATTAAGATAAGGGGATGGAAAAAGAAATTTTAGACAAAGGGAGACTTTTGTCTAGGGACAACCCTATTTTTTCAATGACTTAGTTGGGTTCCAAAGTCACAAAAAAATAAGGCTATCTATGAGGGCATGAAAGCTAGGGAGTGCCAAGGTGTACAAGGAATGCCAGGAAGTGATAACACATGCTAGAAAGTTCCAAGGCATGTTAGTCATTCCAATACATGCCAAGTGCTAAGGCATGCCAAGAGGTGTTAGGTGCTAGGGTGTGGCTCCAACGCATGCTAGGGAGTGCTAGGAAAGCACAAGGGAGGACTAATTTCAATTCCATGTAAATGAATGAATAAGAGTGTGTGATAGGGAGTGTTAGCAAGTTCTGGGTGTGCTAAGGAGGCATTGACAAGGTATGTTAGGTAGTGTCAGGGAAACACAAGGAAGGACTAGTTTCAGTTGCATCGAAATGAATGAATAATAGTGTATGATAGGGAGTGTTAGCAAGTTTTGTGTGTGCTAAGGAGGCATATCTGGAAAAATTTTGGGAGGGTTTGGAGAAAATTTTGTGATTTCATGCAAACTTGCAATTTTTTGTCTAGCAACATAGTGAGCTCACGCTTTGCTTCTTCCTCAAGGCTCCAGATGATGTAAAATCAGCATTTTTGGAAAGCATATGACCCCATCTCAAACCCCATTTTCCCACTTTCCTAGTCTGGGGTTGAGGTTTTGAGAAATTTGCAAAAAAGAGGCCAAAAATCACCTTTTTCGCCCCTCTCTTTCCATTTTGTTGCACACCTAGAGACACCTTTGGAGAATGGCCATATCTCAGCCAAAAATTGGTCTTTTTGAGTGAAACTTTACTCTAAAGACATCTAAACTCTCCCAAATTTCTATAAAAGGCTTCTGATATTGATTTGGACTTTAGAAAGGCACTAAAAAATGGCCTCCAACAGCTCGCTGTACACTTAGAAATTTCTGAGATTTTTGTAATTCCTAGTTTGACTCTGGTAAAAGTCAAAAGGGTGAAGTAGATGAATTTGAGGGGTAAAAGTAAATGTAAATAATGGGTGGTTAGTATGTATATATTTTTTTGATATAAATTTGACCTCATTTATGAGACAGGTTGGAGTCAAAGTTAATTGCAGAGGTCATTTTTAACTTCCCTAGACATTAGGGTTTGGTTAGAACACCTCATGAAACAGTTCCTAGAGTCATTGATTCAACCCCTAAGAGTGGGGAGATGTTGTTTTGGTATTTATGTATCAGTTTCTTAGTGATGGAACGGGTTGGATTTCAGAGGAGAGAACTATTGTAGCTTGTACTTGGACATTTTCTAGAAATCAAAGGACACAATTTGCAACTATTATCTAGGAATTCATTTGGAGTAGGTTTGTGATATTATTTTTTCTCTATTATAGCTTTATATCAAAGATATTAATCTTCTCTTTCCATTCATCAATTATTCAATGGTTTTCTTACATTTGATAAACAACATTCTTTGCATAAAGCTCTGTTTTGATGGAAAAATCATTATGTGTTACTTTGTTTATTGCTTAATGAATTCATGTTTCATGCTCATTAATACCTTTCACTTCTTCTAAACACTACACTACATCGAAAAACCCTAAGATCCATCACAACACTTCTTCTAAACACTACACTACATCGAAAAACCCTAAGATCCATCACAAAAGTAATGATACCTTTCTCCTTTTTGTATTTTTTGTTGTAACCCTTTAATACTCTGACCTAGCTACCTGTTTTTCTCCCTTATCTAGCAACAAAACCCTAAATTTTCCAAAACCCACTTGAACATAGCTATCTAGCCTAAAATCCTTTACATTCTAGTCATCTCTTTGTTGTGATTTCGTAGAGAGAGCCCTCTATAGTTTGGTAGGGCTAGCTACCAAACTAAAATATTGCTTTGTGATTACCTCCACTGATATCTTCATCAGCCTAGGACATTGTGGAGGATAACCGAGGGCATGAAAACTAGGGAGTTCCAAGGTGTTCTAGTGAATGTAATGTTCCCAAGTCATCAAAAAATTTAATGCTAGTAGTAAGGTCATGACTTCTAAGGTGTGTTAGGGAATTCTAGGGCATGCTAACATGTGCCGGATAGTACGAAGACATGTCAAACAAGGTAAGACGTGCCAAGTGCAAAGGCATGCCAAGATGTACAACGGTGTGGCAATGCATTCCAGGGACTATCAAGGGAACAAAAGCGAGGAACAAGTTAAACTACAAGTAAATGAGCACATAATAGGCTTAATAAGTCATCAATTTACCTTTTCCATGAGGGTCATGCTAGGAAAACCAATACTAGGTGCCAATAGGTGCCAAGTGCCAAGTGCCAATGCATTCTAAGTGCCAAATCTTCCTCTGTTTCTTCTCATCTTGTTTCCAATAATTGATCTCAAATAAATTTAATATTAAAAAATGTGAATCATACCAAGTCATCTCAACGCATGCCAAATGTGCTAATACTTGCCAAGTGCCAACACATGCCAAGTGCCAAAACGTGCCAAGTGCCAATGTGCATCAAGGAGTGTGATGCATGATATGAAGTGGAAGAGCATATCGAAGAGTGCTAAGGCGTGCTAGAGAGTGCCAATGCATGCTAAGGAGTGTTAGGGAGTACTAGGACAACACAAGGGAGCACCAAGTCAAAATGCATGGAAGTGAATGAATATAAGGGTGCATCGGGGAGTGTTAATGAGTTATAGTTGTCATGCTAAGGAGGGAGTGACAAGGTATGCTAAGCATGGGTAAGGCACACCAACTAATATCAGGGAATGTCAAGAAGTGCTAGAGTGTGCTAGGTATTTTCAGGGTGTGCTAGCATGTGCCAAATAGTGCCAAGGCATTCCAAGTGCTAAGACATGCTAGGATGTGAATGGTGCCATAGTATGTCAATATGCGTCAAGGAGTTTCAAGGAAACAAAAGGAATAAGAAAGCTAAAATGAAAGGAAATGAACACATATGAGGGTTAATAACTCGGGACTTTATCTTTTTCAAAAGGGGCATGCTAGGCACACTTAATATGTTCCAATACATGCCCAGTGCCAATGTGTGCCAAGTTCTAATGTTTTTCAATGAAATATTTTGCCAAGGTGTTCCAGGGCATGCCAACGCATGATAGGGGAGTGATATGCTATGCTACGGCACTCCAACATGTGCTTGGGCATCCTACTCATGGCAAGATGTTCTAGGTACAAAGATGTTCCAAGACATGTGAGGTGCAAAGGAATGTCAGTGTACTGTTCCAAAGCATATTAAGGTGTGCCATGAGTGTTGAGGAGTGCTTGGTCTCTCTCATTAGTAGAATTGATAGAGCTTGATTATGCATTAAATAATATAGTTCCTACACACATTAGTGGAACTTTATTTAAAGGAAATTTCCTAGATAATAAACCTAATAGAGATGAGTCATGTGTTGACTCATCAGAAAACTATATTCTTATGAATTGAGGGAAATGATACACACTAATTAATTCTTAACAAATTGACTGACTATTATAACCAATATGACCTTGGACACATAATAAAAAAGACACCACAACGATGGTGTTAAATCATTATCTTCTCACAAAAAATATAGTAATAAGTATGTAGCTTCATCAAAATCACATTGGAATGATCAATGATGACAAACATTTTTTGACTGTCACCAAAAGTAACCAAAAAGAGCATTGTTGAGGGTCAATAAAATATCATCACTAGAAGTGTCACCAAAAAGAGAATTAGTGATGGGCCTTTAATGACCCTCACCAAAAGTTTCACTAAAGAGAAAATTAGTGATGAGCCTTTAACGACCCTCACCAAAAGTGTCATTCAAAATGGATTTGGTGAAAAACCATAAAGGACCATCACTATATACACTTACAACAACGATTTTTAAAGATCGTCACCGTATACAACATTGGTGACAGACCTTAAAGGTCCATCACAGGCATGAAGCATCATAAAAAACTCAATGGAATGATCAATGATGACGGACATTTATTGACCGTCACCAAAAGTAACCAAAAAGATAATTGGTGATGGTCAATAAAATATCGTCACTAGAAATGTCACCAAAGAGAGAATTAGTGATGGGCATTTAATGACCTTCACCAAAAGTGTCACCAAAGAGAGAATTAGTGACGAGCCTTTAATGACCCTCACCAAAAGTGTCATTGAAAATGGCTTTGGTGACAAACCTTAAAGGAACATCACTATATACACCTACAACAATGGTTTTTTAAAGACCGTCACCATATGTCACATTAGTGATGGACCTTAAAGGTCTGTCACAGGCATGACCCTCACCATTGAACTTTTTTCTTATAGTGTGTTGAAGACTATGCCTACTTCATAAGGATCTAGCCACCTGGTGCAAAGATTTCCCTTAAAATACTTGAACCTAGAGTCATATAGTAGAGCCCAATCACTTTTCTAAAACACCTTCTTCTTAATAAAATTGTCATGCCATTTGACACATTGTTTCAAGATGATATCAATACGTTGTATGGAATCCAATCAAATTTATCTTAATTCATTTAGCTGATCCAAATGATGTCTCTATGTTGTAGTAAAATGCAATTTCATCTCTAAAGTATTCTTTAGTCTCTTGATCTGTTGGCTTGTTGGGGCCTGACCCAGGTGTCCGTGGAGCACGAATTAAGGTCTTACTCGAAGTAGTATGGGGGGGTGCTGGAACCAGCTTTCCGCACCCTTAAGATGTTTGAGGGGTTGATTTGGTCCAATTGCGAGTCCCTTCACACAGGTTACTTCATGCACTTCTCTGGCCTTCGTGCACTGATATATACGCCTTCACGTAGCCCTAACTAAGGGTTGTGGGGCTTTCGCGCTGTTGGAGCAGCAATCTGCACTATTTCCCTAAGTCACACTCGGATCCTTACTTATCTTCTTATAACAGTTAGTTATCTTCGCATAAACGGATGCCTTATATTATATTTACTTATCTAGCACATTCATATGAGTTTGTGCAGTTAATAAAAACAGGAAAAGATACACAAAAATATGGTAAAACTTCTCTTTTATTAATTCTTCCAATGGTTACGAACTTGACCTGCCCTGCGCACTCAGCTATGGACTGCTAGGTCTTTGCACACTCAGCTGCAGAGCCTCCTCCTACCCTATGACTCAAAGACATGACTTATACTTTGCCTCAATGCTTCATCAATTTCTTAGACTCACCCCTCCTCCGATTTCTTCTATTCTTTCTACACTTAGAGCCTCACTCTATTTATACAATCCCATGGTCCATGAACCATGGGTAGATCATTCAAACCTACATTACATTACAAAAACAAGGGTAGACAACCGTATGACTCTATTCTGACTTTGCGCTCCGCGCCTACAAATTGCAGAGTCTTTACAATGGACTTTGTCAAATCTTGGGCTTTAAGCCCCAAAACATGCCTTGGGGGGATTCCACGCCCAATAGGACCCCAACACAAACATCATGACTCGCCCTCGAGTCACTCTGTCAGTGCGAAGATCTTTGCATGGAGAGCCTCCAACTCTACTCGAACAACTACAAGGTCGGCAATGCACTAAGTGGCTACCTGTTGAATCTCATGTACACGTTGTTTTGTTACTGCAGTGTCAGAACTACTTCCTTGCATCTGTTCTTGCATCCCTTGCATTTTCATGAGCTTGTCTTCAATTTTTGCTGTAATGACGAAGGCCTCTTCAATCCAAGGCTGAACGCGCTCCTTCAAAACTATTTCTTTGTGTCACGTTGCGTCTACCTGTTCTTTAAGTGCTTTGGCCTATTGTATTCGTACGAGACTTTGAGTGAGGGCCACCTTATGCGCAGGCCCTTTGATGTTGTCATACTGCTGCTAGAGCTCACGCACCTCTGTCTCTAAGCGCTGGGTGTTAGGCTCCTCCTATAGATTGGTGAGGACCTTGAATTAATCTTCCAACATTCTAATGCAGTCACTTACTACACTGTTTATCTATTCCATCCCCGATGTAATAGCATTGACACGTTGTTCTCTTATTTCTAGAGGAGTGGATGGTTGCACCTTGAATTGCAGCTCTATTATCTGAAGGTTTAGCTCCAGCTGAACCTTGGCCATTTCTTCTCATGTCTCGCGCACCCCTGCTTCTATTCTATGGATGCGCACCTCTGCTGGTGCATCTACTGGGATATCCAGCTCAGGGACCATCTGGTAGGCTTCTTCATGTACCTACACCATCTGTTAGTTTTGAGACATGACCTCGTCGCACTGCAAGATCAACTCTTCCATGTTGATCTTCTGCTCACTCAGCACATGCAATGCGTGGCTCTTCCTAGCCTGCAGTTCTGCAGTAATCCCAGCCTGGGGAACATAGAGCATCTCCCACGGGAGCACAACCATGTTGATCCTAACGCCTTTCAAGGTACTAACTGCAGGCCTGTCAGTCTCATTTGTTGTAACTAGTGCCCCTTCTGACAGCACTATTGTGTTGGTTGTCTGAGTTCGTAACATTTCCTCGTCTGCAGCTGTTCCTATTGCGAGGTTGGTCGAAGGAGTACCAACCTAAAGAGTGCACACTTGGAACTCTTGAATCTGTGCTCAGAGGGCCCCCAACACAATCCAATTCTCCTCTACGAAGTTTTGGAGGGCCTCGGTGGTGATGTCGCACACTTTCTTACCTATGTCGTGCAGATCCCCCTTAGTAAGGGTGATCAGGCCTATAGATAGTTTAGATGCTTTTACCTTCTTGCACGGCCCTGTCTGCTTCCTCGAGCATTGGCACTTCAATTATGTTGATGTTGTTTGTGGGTCTGTGCCACCCTCTTCTTTCTTTGTTTCCATCGCTTTCTCCTGCTCTAGTGGAGGCGACTTCTGGCCCTTGCGTGCCTTCTCTGTTGCCTTTTATGATGTTATTGCTCCAACCTTTTTCCATTCTGCCACTACCTACATAGTGCCCCATGCCTCCTATGCGTTTGCTGCCACTGCTTCTTACCTTCTCTTTTTTTGCAACTGTGCCATGCATAATTTGGTCTCCTCCTTCTTCTTCTGTGCAACAGAATTTTCCACCACGATAATGTCTGGGGCATGCCATTCTACTGCCCACGTGTCTAGTAAATTGAAAATCAAATCATCGGTGGCAATGAAGGGTAGTTCACTCCACTTCATCATAAGGTCCTTGTGCACCCTTAGGTATATGTGGTGGAAATCTGCTTTAAATTCTGCAAAACTTTGTAGGCTGTTGAAGATAGTAGGTGATAACCGCAGCTTGCAGTTAATCCCCATTCTGACATTCATCTCCATGAACACCCAGAATATCTTACTGTCACGGATCCAGTTCGCATCCTTAGTGGCCCATAGTGAAGTGTACTTCACGACCTCTAGGATATCCCTCGCAATCATGGGGAACTGGCTGTCCTCTGGCAATTCCCCTACCACCAACACTATGGATAGCAGAAACCATGCATAGTGGAATGTTTTTCCTTGTTCCTATGCCTCGTGGAAATTCCCTAGGAACTCTTTGCACAAGAATTCAGACCACTTAAACTGGACCCCTTCTGTGCATTATTTAGCAAGTGCCAACATTGGCTTGGGTACCTCATTTGCGTGGCACTTCTGCATGACCTTACTCGCTAGTATTCGAGTCGCCACCCTGACTGCTTTGTTTTTGATACTGGAGATCACATAGTCCCTCTTCTTATTTTCCATCTTGCATTTCTTCTTCATGGCCTCCGTGATGGCCAAGTCACTTCTCTTTCCTTTTGAAATGTCTGCGGGGTCCTCTCCTTTACATGGGAGTCAAGTAATGAGATGGATTAAGTAGTGTATGATGGGGATGGGCTCCTCGAGCCACAAACACCTACCATGCACCAGGAAGAGGAGCTACCTGATGATGAAGATCATCACTGGGGCATGATGGTAATGCGACACTCAGAGTAGGTTTAGCAGCCTCGCCTTTTCCACTTTGCGTAACCACTTTCATTGCTCCAATTCTATAACTCCTATTGTAGTTTTTTGCTTGGGCTTCATGAGCTGCCCGATATCTAGGTGAGGGAATTTATCGTGGTCAGTGAGATCCTAGTCTTCGAACTTCATGTTCAGCACCTGACCCAGGTGCATGCCCTCAAAAATTATATCATCTAGGAGGAATGAAGTCTGCGGAGAGATCTTTCTCTCGTCGAGGTCCTTCAACACCTTTGCCTTCCCCTTTCGTGGGGGGACATACACAGGCAGCTTGGTTGGAGGGTGCGCAGCCGTGGCTTCTACCTCCATGCCCTCATCGTCATCTTCTTTAATTATGAGGTCTTCAAGGTTTTCTTCCTCTTCATCAGTTTCCAGGTTAACTGCTTTCCCCTTTTCCTCCATAGTTAATCTGGTTCATAGTAGGTTTTGCGGGGACACATGCACCAGAATCATGGGCTATTTGCCTTTCTTTAATCTTAGTGTGCGCAGTGATTTAGCGATTTCCACAACAATCCCAGTGCCTTCACGAGAATCTTCTACAGTGAGGGCCTGTGTAACTTCTTCAGAGGTCATTTACACCCTTTCTTTCATAAGTTTTTGGAGCCTAAGATCACCCTGTCAGATTTCTTCCTCAGGTCCAAAGCGTTCTGCTTCATTCAGCTACGCTATCCCTTCTTCCAAGGCTCCACGAGCCATCATATCTACCAGCGCTATTATGCATGGGGTAGGAATTTTATACTCTATGGGGATTACAGCGTTCACTCCATACTCCAGCCTCAGAGGTGTCTACTCTATCAATTTCTTGCACATTGTCCTATAAGCCCACAGAACTGCTGGTACACACAAGTCCCAATTAGTCCGATGCACATCATATACCTTTTTCAGCACTTCACACACTTCATAAAGGCTATTGCATGGATAACCTTCTACACACTCGTTCTTTGCATACTCCGTTGTTCCAACCAGAGGGGTCGTTTAGGCAATTACCTTTCCCGTGCAAGCTTATTGACTGTGTCTCATAATGTGAAGTCTGCATGCATCCGCGCAGGTTTTCTAACATATGCCTGTATCCATCTAGATAGGTGCACGCATGGATCATTCCATCCATCAATATTTTCCATTAATCACATATGAGGCTTCCAAAACTACATGCGCATCATTCTCCTACATTCACGCGATTCCTGAAAGCCTCCTTGGTGCATGCCCCACCACCTCATGGGCGTATCGCATAGTACCCGTTTCAAAGCCTTGAAACATTGTTGTTCCAGCACCTCTCTTTCAAATATGTTCAGGAAGTGATCGACCTTGCTTAACCCATCACACGTGGGTAGATCTCTTACTTCCATTGATATGTAGTGCAACGATCTTGTTATCATATTGCAGTTTAGCGTGGTTACCTTGTGTAACCGGTTCTGTCATCGCTCTATCTCTTCTTCTCAATCTGACGTATAGGAGATTTTTCGCTCCCATGAGATTCGCCCATTCGTGGTGGGATTTACCTAGTCTTGTTCTCACGTGATTATCTTGTAGATGTAGTCTAAATCATCGTTTCTTTCATAATCATGCACTGGCTCCATAGAGCGCGATCCTTATACAGGGTCCAAAGGTATGACTATGCGCAAAGACTTTTTCTCAAAAGTCATCTTGTGCTTCTTCAGATTTATCACCCCATTCATGTCAGTGGCCCAATCTATTCCTAGTAGTACAGGGTAGGGAATTTTGTCATCCAAAATCTCTATCACCTCAAAATATGCCAGTTCTCTTGCTCCTTCAATATCCATGATGATTCCCTGCTATCTTCCCATAAGTAGGATCTTTTTTTAGTTTGCCATTCACAGTTGGATAGGAGACCATTACAGCATCAGCCTCCCCATGTGCTCCCATGTCTGCTTTGGTAGAACGTTTGTGTCCAATCCTAGGTCCAGAATCACTTGGTCCATCTCATATTCTCCAATCTCAATGATCAACCTCATTTCTTTTCTCGTCCTTGTCGAGTGCTTTCCAATCTTCCAGACTATGCATGATACTCCTAGCGCAATCCAAGCACATTAATTAATGAGTTCCTGTAGTCCCTTTACAACCTTGCTATCACGTAGTAGCTTCATGCATGTTTCCAGGAGTGTCGTTAGAATTAATGGGCCCATTTTTTGCTTCAGTCTGTCTTTGCTTCTTGAAGTGGAGGCATCAACGAAGCTCTTCCTAGCTTCCATAAAGGTTTCCTGAGCATGCTTTGTTAGAAATAATACTGAGAGGGGAGGTGAATCATTATTATCAGATCAATAATTTAATTTTCAAGAACTGACTTGTATATGCTACTTCACCACAGTGAACTAGTGTGTATACGCAACTATACTTAATGCAACCAACGTATATGCATATATCTTTAGATTTCCCCAAATTGTCATGTAATGAACTTTAATCAGTATATCACGAATTCATTAGATAATGTAGTAAAAGAAAAATAAAACATCACACATAAGAAACACATAAGAACACCAAAATATAAAGTGGAAACCCAATGTGGGTAAAAACCACCTGTTGCTGTCGTCTCTGTCTTCTTTTAATAATAAGAAAATTCTGTTTACAATTTTTGTACTAGTGCAGTCTTATACCAGTACACAAGCTTCTACCTGTAGAAGGCTACAACCTTCTCTTGTTCTCCAGCTTCTACTAGAAGGGAGCTACAACCCCCTAGCTCTTGTACTAGCTGATATGTTTACTAGTACATAGGTGCCGGCCTACAGAAGGCTACAACCTTCTGTTTTCAACACATGGAAGGTTCAACACATGGAAGTACCAGGTTCAACATCATTCAATCATCAAATATATCTGTACCAACTAGTCTCCTTTTGAACCAACCACAAACCATAACATTGCAATAGCAAACAGAAGCAACTAAAACATATTTTATAAGGTATACGCTACTTCCATGTGTTGAACCTGTGTGCATACGCACTTTCCTCAAAGCGAACCAACGTACAGATCTGCAAATCAAATTTATGATGTATACGCCACTTTGATATGTAAAACCAGCATATATACGCTCCTTTTCTAAAGTGAACCTGCGTATAGATCTGTAAATGATGATTTAAACATTACAACTATTCCAAACTTTAGTCATACCCAGATCATCATATTTATAGACTACAACATGCGCCAATTATTCAGATACATGATCAAACCACATAAAGATAATTCACTTCGAACCTTAAGATCCTAATACATCATTAGATCTTATCCTTCATCAAATGCTAAGGTTCATCCTTGGTTCAGATCGAGCATAGCACCATAAGCCAATAACCTGCATATTAGGTCTCACAATTCATCAGATATTCGATACTGGCACTGCTTAGCCTAATGATCTTCTCCTCCTTTTATAGTTTTATGCCTTTCTCAATACCATGGACCAAAACCACTTAGGACCAATAGCTTGGACCAAATATCTAGGGTCAATACCTTGGACCAATACCATAGATCAAAATACCATGGACCAAATACTTCGGACCAAAAATTTAGTTTTCCAAGGTATACGTGCTTTTCCTTCTTTGGACATGCGTGTGTACGTATACACGACTTGTATATAGTTAACTTGTGTGTATACGCAGCTTGCTCAATGGTGAACTTGCGTATACCTCTCTTTCTTCATTTGGTGAAGACTGATATGTCATTCTTTGTTGTTTACCTGCTATACTGTGATCTTTCATTTGAGTGAGTTACCTTCTGAACTAATTCCTTGAAGCTGCCCTTCATTTCATCACATCTGTAAACACTACTGTCATGCATTCTATCACATCTGATATCTGTTCTATAGATTCATCTAGTTACCATATACAAGTGAGTTGTTCTAATATAAGTGGGTTTCCATCAAGTACAACACATAAATCATAATGCCAACAATCTCCCCCTTTGGACTTGATGGCAACAACAACCACACCAAGTCACTTATATAAAAGAGAGTTGTCTGCTATGAGTGGGTTGCCATCAAGTACAACTCATACATCATAATGCCAACAATCTCACCCTTTGGACTTGATGGCAGCAACAACCACACCAAGTCGCTCTCCCCCTTTGACATTAAGGGAAAAGGTTCATGCTCCCCCTGAGTGCATGCTGAATTCTCTGTTATGCTAAAGCATGTTGATTGAGCTCCCATGATTGAGTCCATGCTCCCCCTGAGCACAAGCAAAATCCGCAAAAAGATTTTCTAAAAGAAGAACATGACTCTATACATACATCACAAATGAACTTCCTATCACCAGTGACTCATACATACATCCATCTCCCAACCAAGTGGGGATATACCAAATTTAACTCATCCACCCAACCAAGTGGGCATATACCAATTGTTTATACATGTCAAAACAAGAACATTATATCATCCATCCCATGCATAGTGGGGTTATAAATTAGGTATTTTCATGACCTTTACATTAAAATATGTACATTACATATATAACAAAGACCAAATATCTTAAACAAGGCCATGATAGTCATCAATGACTATCATATGATTTGCACCATTAGCAGCATCCGTTAATTAGAACCGAGACCAGCAACCTGTATATGTCTATCATTAGTTGCCAAACTATCATCAACCATGTTTTCCCCCTGAACCTGTTCCACTTGTTCATTGTCAGATCTGATCATTGCATATGTCAGTAAGAGATATCAAAGCATCATCATCAATCAGATATAGATCAAGTTATCAACAACTTTATGAGAACCAATATATTTCCACATGTTATCAGCAGAGTGAAACAATCATCAAACAGAGCAGATAATTGATAGAACCATGGCAGACCCCCTTTTCCTGAGTCTGGCCTACTCCTTTCCTTCAAACCAACATATATGCGATTGTGCCCACAGAAACCTGCATATGTACGTGACTGCATTTTATGAAACTCGTGTATAACCACCTTTCTTTGAAGAAAATAGGATTTAACAACAGGATGATGCAACAACTACTCCCAGCTTTTGTCTGAGATATTCAAATGTCTCTCTGAGCAGTGGTTTAGTAAATATATTAGCAACCTATTCTTTGGAGGGAACATACTCCAATTTGACCTTTTGTTGAAGCACTTTTTCACGTAGAAAATGATATTTGATGGGTATGTGCTTGGTCTTGGAGTGCATGAATGGATTCTTTGAAATACTGATGGCACTTGTATTATAACATAGAATGGAGATGGGTGGAGTACATGTGATCTGAATGTCTTGCAAGGTTTGCATCATCCAAAGTAGTTGTGCAGCAAGATGCAACAACCACGTATTCTACTTCAGCTATAGATAATGCAATTGAACTTTGTTTCTTGCTGAACCAATACACTAGCCTGGAACCCATATCGAATGCACCACCAATATTGCTTTTTCTGTCATCAACACTTCCTGCCCAATCTACATCTGTATATGCATGAAGTGTAAGATCTGTATCTCTAGGATACCATAAACCAAATCTCTATGTTCCTTGAAGATATTTTAAAATCCTTTTGACTGCCTGAAGGTGTGTTTCCTTAGGATTTGCTTGGAATATTCCAATTATTCCCACTACATGCATGATGTCCGGTCGGGTACCTGTTAGATAAAGCAGAGTGCCAATCATGGATCTGTAAGTTAGTTGATGTACTACTGCTGATTCATCATTTGAGCTAAGACTGCATCCTATTACCATTGGGGTACATACTAGTTTAGAATATTCCATGCCGTACTTTTTCGAGATTTGTTTGAGATATTTGGTTTGTGAGAGAAAAATACTTTATTTTGTTGAACTTGTAGACCAAGAAAATAGGTAAGCTCACCAAGCAAGGACATTTCAAATTCTTGCTGCATTACTGAGGCAAAATTCTGACTCATGGATTCTTCATTGCTACCAAAAATGATATCATCAACATACGCAACAATTATTAGCAATTTATCAATGTCCATCTCTGTATATAGATTGCTATCTGCTGATCACTTTGAAAAACCCTGTTGGTGGAGATATTTGTCAAGACGGTAATACCATGCCCTTGGAGCCTGTTTTAGACCATAGAGAGCTTTTCTGAGTTTGCATACAAGTTTTGCATCATTTTCAACAATGAATCCTTCTGGTTGTTCAATATAGACTTCTTCTTCTAAGTCTACATTAAGAAAGGTAGATTTTACATCCATTTGGTATACTTTGAATTTTTGAAAATTGGAAAGAGCAAGAAACATTCTTATGGCTTCAAGTCTAGAAATAGGTGTAAAAGTTTCTTCAAAATCTAGGCCTTCTTGTTGAGCATATCCTTTGCAAATGAGTCTGGGTTTGTTTCTGATAACCTATCCATTTTTGTTCAGCTTGCTTTTGAATATCCATTTGGTTCCTATGATATTCTTATCATGAGGTCTAGGAACTAATTCCCAAGTATTATTCTTTTCAATTTGCTGAAGTTCTTCATTCATGGCCTTAACCCAACATTCATCCTTGCATGCTTCATTTACATTTTGAGGTTCAGTGGAAGATAGTAACTCTAGATAGCTTGAGGCCTCTGTAATAGTTCTTATTGTCTACACACCTACCCCTTTTTCTCATAAAATTTGAGTTCTCGGATGATTTTTCTGAACATACCTAGACAGAGTCTTTTCTTTTACCGTTATCTCTTCTTCTAGTGCTTCATTGGTTTCTATTTCAGAATCAATGTGATTTGATGAGGGAAATTGATCCTCATATTCTTCATTGTCATAATCTTCGGTTTTTATCTATTTTGGAATTTTGCATGTTTCATCAACAACAACATCAATAATTTTAATAATTTTCCCAAGTCTTTTATTATAAGATTTATATCCTTTACTTCGAGAAGAGTATCCAAGAAGAAAACCTTCATCTACTCTGGGTTCAAACTTACCAAGTTTTTCATTAGTCCTTTTGATGTAACATTTGCTTCCAAAAACTTTGAATTATTTTACCGTTAGAGTCTTACCATACCAAAGTTCATGTGGATTTTGAGTGTTGTTTACCTGAAAATTTTCTTGGTTGAGAATAGTGATGGCGGTGAATGCAACATCACCCTTGAAGGTTGCAGGAGTTCCAGATTCATCTAGCATAGTATGATCCATTTGTTGAACAATTATGTTCATCCTTTCCACCAATCCATTTTGCTGAGGAGTCCTTGCGGTGGAGAACTGCCTTTTTATTACATGTTGTTCACAGAAGTCAAAGAATTCATCTGGGGTAAATTCCCCTCCTCGATCGACTTTGAGGCATTTGATTTTTTGATCTGATTCATTTTCAACCAAAGCTTTGAAGGATTTGAACTTTTCAAATGCCTCATCTTTATGCTTTAGAAGACCTATCCAACACATTCTAGAAAAATCATCAATGAACAATATAAAGTATTCTTCTCCACAAGGTGACTTTTTCCTTGATGGTCCACATAAATAAATATGAACAAGTTCAAGATGCTTACTAGCTGATCCTTCCTTTTCGATGAATTGAGATCTGGTTTGTTTATTGAATTGACATGATTTTCATGTAGTATTTTTAGGAATGTTGATATCTGGAAGATCTCGAATGACATGGAACCTGCATGCTTTTCTTATTTGAGAAAAGCTTAGATGTCCCAATCTTCTGTGCCATAGCCAGTTTTCAACATTTTTTCCTAGATAGCACTATTGTTGTCCTCCCTTGAGTATGTATAGGTTGTTTGGAGTTATTGTACCTTTAATCATAGTTTCTCCTGTATCAAGCTCACAAACAACACATCCATTTGATCGAAACACTACTTCATTTCCTTGATCACACATTTGACTCACACTCAACAGGTTATGCTTTAAGCCATCAACATACATAATATTTACAGCTTTAACTTTTTCTTTCAAGAAAATAGAGCCTTTACCTTTTATGACGGTAGTAGTCTCATTTCCAAATAAGACACTCTTTTCCTTTCTTTTCCTTTCTAAGGCATTATATGACTATAGTTTTTCTTTGTCACCTGTCATGTGTTTTGAGCATCCACTGTCGATGTACCACTAGTTTTCTTGTCCTTCTGCATACAAGGCTATACCACATCTTTCTATTTGTGGTTCTTTCTTTCTCCATATTTTGGGATTTAATGGAGTTTTCTCCTTTTGAGATATTTTCTGAAATTTGCTCCTGCATTCATATTCTTCATGGCCAAAGTTGTTACAAATTGAGAATTCTATTTCATTTTCAAGTAGATAAAAGTTATTATAGGAACTTTTCTTGATCCCTGTCACATTCCTTTGATTTCGTGCTTCTCTAGTCATGATGGTTTTGTAAGGAACACATTGAGCAACTTTGTGTCCAAAATTATGACATGAGAAACATTGACCATTAAAGAAGTTCCTGCGATTATTGAATCTTTTGACTTGGTGATTGTAGTTTCTATTGATATTCATATTTGAAGAAAATTGAGTATGATTTACCTAAGATTGGTTGTGGATTCTGTTCATCCTTGAAAAAAATTGATCCTGGTTTACCTGGTGATCTACTTTATGACTTTGTTGACGATTGTCAAACAGTTCACTGCGCTTTGCTGCATCAAGATAGCTTTTAGTGGAGGTTGACGGCTTCTATGATTGAGATGCTTCTTCAGTATATCCAAGACCTGTCTTTATCAGAGAAGAATGCTGCACTTTGATAAGTTCATTTAAGGTTTCTAATCGTTTAGCAAATCTAAGATTGAGAGATTTTGTTTTCTCAAGATCCTTTCTTAGACCCACTATTTCACAGTCTAGTTTTTCATTGTGTTTTTCTCTTTCAGCAAGCTGGTATGTCAAGGTGCCTATAATCATATTCTTTTCTTCTAAACAGATTTTAAGTTTAGAGATTTCTTCATAAATGTCATATTCATCTAAATCATCCAAAAAATCATCATCTTCATAAGCCATCAGAAGTCTATAGTCATTACCATTTTCATCTTCATCACTATTTCATAAACCATCGCTATCTTCATCAGTATAGTAGCTCTTTTTACCTACACTTTGTTTTCTATTCATTTTTGTAGATTCCTTCCCTTTATCATATTTATCTTTATGAGGACATTTGGTAGCATAATGACCGACTCTATCACAGGCAAAATATTTGAAAGGTAGTTTACCTCTGAATCTTCCAAAACCCCGTTGACGGTTCTTGACAAAGTTTGCTTCTTCTTCTTCTTCTTAAATATGTCTTGATTCATTGAGTTCTTCTTTTCCTCTCGCTGAAGCATTAAATGCAGCTTCTCCCATATCTGATGGACCTCCTTTTCTCATCTCAAAGGCAGTTAAGATTCCATGAAGCTGTGTCATAGTAATAGTCTGTAGATCCTGCTTTTCTTCTATGGCAGATACTTTTGATTCAAATTTAGAAGACAAGGATCTTAAAACTTTTTCAACTATGGTAACTTCCTTTATCTCTTCACTCAAATTCTCCATTAAATTAACAACCTCATCTATATGTAAGAAGTAACTAGCTATACTTTCATCATTGTGCATCTTGAGAGTTTCATATTCAATTCTGAGAGTTTTTAGTTTAGCACATTTTACCTGAGAGTCTCCTTCATAGCTTAGAACGATTTTGTCCCATATTTCTTTGATTGATTTAAGCTACATAACATTGACAAACTCTAATTGTGACAGACTTCCCAATAATGTATTGATAACCTTGGCATTGGTTTCATATTGCTTTTTTTACCTACCGTATCTGTAGGAATTGTTGATCAAAATGTATATCCTCCTTCCACGATTTCCCAGACATCTATTCCATTTGATTGAATATAGGTTTTGGTTCTTACCTTCCAATAAAAAAAGTTTCTCCAATCAAAGATTGGTGGTTTGATGGATCCCCCGCTTTCTTTATTACTCATGATGATGGATCTTCCTTCAAGCGGTCAAGCGTCTTCTAAAGGACCTGATCTAATACCAATTGTTAGAAATAATACTGAGAGGGGTGGTGAATCAGTATTATCATATCAATAATTTAATTTTCAAAAACTAATTTGTATACACTACTTTAGCTCAGTGAACTAGCATGTATACGCAACTATACTTAATGAATCTAGCGTATATGCAGAGATCGTTAGATTTCCCCAAATTATGATGTAGTGAACTTTAATCAGTATATCAGGAATTCATTAGACAATGCAGTAAAAGCAGAATAAAGAATCACACATAAGCAACACACAAGAACACCAAGATATAAGGTGGAAACCCAATGTGGGTAAAAACCACCTGTTGTTGTCATCTCTGTCTTCTTTTAATAATAAGAAAATTTTGTTTACAACTTTTGTACTGGTGCAGTTTTATACCAGTACGCAGGCATCTACCTGCAGAAGGCTGCAACCTTATCTCATTATCCAGCTTCTACTAGAAGGGAGCTACAACCCCCTAGCTCTTGTACTAGCTGATATGTTTACTAGTACGTAGATGCTAGCCTACAGAAGGCTAGAACCTTCTCTTTCCTACCAGGGACCACGTTTCATAAATTTTCAAACTGGATCCATCAACAACATTCAATCATCAAATATATCTGTATCAACCAATCTCCTTTTGAACCAACCACAACCAAATTAACCAATCACTTTGACAATCCATAAATCTGATCATTCAAAATGTTGTCACCAGAATATATTAACCGGAACCCAATCTAGAACCCAGAACACTGCAACAACAAATAAAAGCAACTAAAACATATTTTATAAGGTATACACTACTTCCATGTGTCAAACCTACGTGCATACGTGCTTTCCTCAAAGTGAACTAGCATACAGATATGCAAATCAAATTTATGATGTATACACCGCTTTGATATGCAGAACCGGTGTGTATATGCTCCTTTTCTAAAGTGAACCTACTTATAGATCTGTAAATGATGATTTAAACATTACAATTATTCTAGACTTTAGTCATAGCCAGATCATCATATTTACAGACTACAACATGCGCCAGTTATTCAGACACATGATGAAACCACATAATGATAATTCACTTCAACCCTTGAGATCCTAATACATCATTAGATCTTATCCTTCATCAAACGCTAAGGTTCATCCTTGGTTCAGATCGAGCACAACCCATAAGCCAATATCCTGCATATTAGATCTCACACTTCATCAGATATTCGATACTTGCGCTACTTGGCCTAATAATTTTCTCCTCCTTTTATAGTTTTAGGCCTTTCTCAATACCATGGACCAAAACCACTTAGGACCAATACCTTGGACCAAATATCTAGGGTCAATACCTTGGACCAATACCATGGATCAAAATACAATGGACCAAATACTTCAGACCAAAAATTTAGTTTTCCAAGGTATACACACTTTTCCTTTTATGAAAGTGTGTGTGTACATATACATGACTTGTATACAGTGAACCTGCATGTATACGTAGCTTGGTTAATGGTGAACCTACGTATACCACTCTTTCTTCATTATGTGAAGATTGATCTGTCATTCTTTGTTGTTTACCTGCTATACTATGATCTTTCATCTGAGTGAGTTGCCTTCAGAACTGATTCCTTGAAGCTACCCTGCATTTCATCACATCTGTAAACACTACTAACATGCATTCTATCACATTTGATATCTCTTATGTAGATTCATCTAGTTACCATATACAAGTGAGTTTTTCTGCTATAAGTGGGTTGCCATCAAGTACAACACATACATCATGCCAACAATCTCCCCCTTTGAACTTGATGGCAACAAGAACCACACCAAGTCACTTATATACAAGTGAGTTGTTCTGCTATAAGTGGGTTGCCATCAAGTACAACACATACATCATAATGCCAACAAATCAAACTATGGTTCTTTCATTGCAGCCTTGTGAACCCAAGTACTATCTTCAGGTTGCTTACCTTTATCATCCCTCGTCGTCATCCCACTTCGGAGCACAATATTTATGTTAGGGTCTTCCTCGCACAACTTAGACCTCATCATTTGCAGGTTTTGAGTAGGGGGAGGTTGGAGCACTACTTTGTCACGCAAGCTCGCTATCAGTGTGGGACAATCCTCCATCTCATGATCAAACAATATATAATAGAAGCATGATGGATGCCTCGGATTCGTACAATCACAAGCATAATATCCTGGCCCTTCGCAGTTGTAACATATCAATTGTCCGTGACCTCTTCCAAGTCCTCCTCCACCTCGGCCTCGTCTGCGCCTTTGAAATCCGGTTCATGCCACTCCTGCATTCTGGTCAGGGGGCCACATTTCGGCCTAAAATCTATAGGTGGGAGTCCTTTCCATCATTATTTCATAGCTTCTACAGGTGTGCTCATCATGTCCCAATGATTTAAAGAAATTACAAAACAATTGTTGCAAATTTTGCGTGTACTTCTACAATAAATGGCAGTTGTCCATAGCATGCTTTCCTCCTATTTGACAAATCGTGCACCACAACACAAGTGACACTGCACTAGGTCCTGTTTGTGCCTTCGGTCTTAATGGAATCGGTCCTCCTCCCACGAGGTAATTCGCGAACACCGGGCAGTGGTCCTTGTCATGTCCCTCACCCTTTCACTTTATGCACCATACCTCGTCCCGCACTTATGGGTGAGCTGTCCTGTCTTGTTTCAGACTGTACATCTCAAGGCAAAAGGTTTTCAATTGTGTGTGGATCTACTGAACTCCTAGGTTAGGATCCTGTATGGGTGTTTCATGTAGTCTCATCGTGATCTCCAAGGCCTCGGCCTAAGTTGTTAGCCTCTATTGTGATAGCACATTCCTTAAATGTACCATTAGTGATGCTACAAACCGTTCACGGTGTTGTCCATCCGTCAAAGTCATATTAGCTTCACGAATTGCACACTTCAGTCTTTGATCCAACTCCTAAGGAGTATCTCCTAGTCGCATCATGATCTCTTTGAACCCAATGGTCAATTGCAACTTTGACTTCAACCTACTAAATTCTCTGTTCAACATAGTTTGGATTTCTACGATCCACGTATTCGGGTTGTCATTAGAATGCTTAATGTACCAGGTCAGTGCACGATCTTGCAGAGAACTGACCAATGTTCCTTACTTTATATTGTCATCCATAACTCCCTGCGCTTCCCATATAGCTTTTATCACAAACGAAAACTCGTTTGGATCTTCATTTCCTACTCCCTTGAACACCGACTACTTTATCACGCTTGCCATATTCACTCGGGTGGTGGCGGAGGTGGTATGGGTGAATATGGGGGTGAAGATGGTGAAACTGGTAGTGGTGTGGTTTGGGGTGGTATGCATGAAATCCTCTGCCTTATCAAATTTATCGCACTTCTTGGTGAGACCTTCATGAGCTCTTCTTTGTTCCCTCGCGGAGGTGAAATCAAGGGGCTAGTTTCTAGTTTTGCACTACCTTTGTTTCTGTAAATCCTCCCACTTCGTGTAGCCCCAAACATCAAAGTATTCACATAATATTCTTCTCATATAGTAGCATTTTAATCCAAGTGTTTAGAGACTTAACGTACTTACCTCGCGGTCCTTTGAGAAAGCGTTGTTCTGCCTCGGTATAGCTGACTGAAGTTTCAACCGTGAACTTAGTAATGAATCCTCCTATAATTCAATCAAGCCAGTGATCAACAGCATGTGTGATCTTATCCTCCGATGCTTCTAAGTTGCGCACCAATTTTGGAGTCCAAAATATAGGTCTCTTGAGCTTGCACCTTCCTTGGCTCTCTTCTAGCTTCGTGATCCACTCATATAGCTCAGTAGGGAAAGATGCGAAGAAAATTTCATGGATTTTTGTGTACAGGTAGTAGTCTAACCACTCTTCTTTTGATAGTCATGGATTCATGTTCTCTTGCACTGCAAACTTGTGAATATTGCTATCCAACCAATCTTCAATTTCTTTCTTAATTGAATTCCAATGATATGACATTAGACATCTCTATGTAGATCCCGGTCCCGGCAACGAAACCATTTGTTGGCTTCTTGGGGCCTGATCTAGGTTCAGAGTTAATTAGCCAAACAAATCCCTGTACTATTGGCCATTTCGGCAATAGCCTGTGGAGCATGGACTGAGGTCTCACACAAAGTAGTATGGGGGGGTGCTGGAACCAGGTTTCCGCACCCTTGAGATGTCTAAGGAGTTGATTTGGTCCAACTGTGAGTCCCTTCATGCAGGTTACTTTGCGCACTTCATTGGCCATCGCACCTTGATATATTCACCTTTGTGCAGCCCTAACCAGGGGTTGTGGGGCTTTCACACCACTGGAGTAGCAATCTGCACTGTTTCCCTAAGTCACACCCAATATCTTTACTTATCTTTTTATAACGTTAGTTATCTTCGCGTAAAGAGATGCCTTATATTATATTTACTTATCCAGCACATTCACATGAGTTCGCATAGTGAATAAACATTAAACTTGTAATTCATACCCAATAATGCATAAAATAGGAAACGATAAATAGAAATATGGTAAAACTTCTCTTTTATTAATTCTTCCAACGGTTACAGACTCGACCTACCCTGTGCACTCAGCTGCAGGGTTCTGCACAATCAGTTACAGACTACCAGGCCTCTGCACACTCAGCTTCAAAGCCTCCTCCTACCCTACGACCCAAAGATACGACTTACACTTTACCTCAATGCTTCATCAATTTATTAGACTCATCCCAACTTCGATTCTTTGATTCTTTCTACACTTAGAGCCTTGCTCTATTTATATAATCCCATGGTCCATGGACCATGGGTAGATCTTTCAAACTGACATTACATTACAAAAACATGGGTGAACAACCCTATGACTCTATTATGACTTTGTGCTCCACACCCACAAATCGTGGAGTCAAATGGAGTTAGTCAAAGCTTGGGCTTTAAGCCCGAAAACATGCCTTGGGGGGATTCCATGCCCAACATGATCTCAAACATAATGGCAAAAATAAGACTCTTACCATACCCAATCTCATATGGAGAGAAGCCCGTTGTGTTTCTCCATGTAGTTTGGTAGGCCTAAAGTTCCTCTAGAAGTCTCCTAGCCCAATCTCGGTGGTGAGTAGCCATGGTATTTGTAAGAATAACCTCAATCACCTTTTTCGTACTCTCCACCTGTCCATTAACTTGTGGGTGGTAAGGTGAAGTGATGCTATGATGAATATTATATCTTTTTACGAGCTTCTTGATCAACTAGAAAGTAAATTACAACCCTCCATCTATGGCTATCTCCTTTGGCACTCCATATGAATAAAGATTTCTTCAAATAAAAATTATGAAATAGTCCACTAAATAGCTTTAGTGAGTGCCTTAGCTTCAACCCACTTGGTGAAATAATATGTACATACTAAAATATAGGAATTCCAATTAGATGGGGGATTGATAAGCCCAATAAATTCGAAAGCCTATATCTCAGGAGGCTCTCTAACCAACTAAATCCATAATAACATCTCATTAGATTGGATGGGTTGGACTATCATTTGAAAACTGTCACATACTTTCGTATACTTCCTTTCATCCTGGAATAGGTAGGCTAGAAGTGACCCATATGAAGTAATTTATGACCTATTCTCTTATTAGAAAAGTGTTTTTCACAATGTTCATCATGACAAGCCTTCAAAATGTAATGGAATTCATATTCCCTCACACACCAACTGATTTTATGATCTGGCCCAATGTGAAAGAGATAACCATCCACTCAAAAATATCAGGCAGGCACTTTGTTGAATGGTTTCCAATTTTCTCTAGGAGCAAGGCGATGTGTAAGAATTCTAGCAGAAATATAATTAACAATGTCTTCATACCACAGTAAGAGGAAACTACAAAAATATATTCATCCAAAAAATAATCCTCAATAGGTAAACTATAACTATTGTTGGGAATTATACAAAGGAATTTGGAAATGACATTATCCTTTCTAGACTTGTCCAATATAGTGACATCAAATTATTGCAATAACAATAGCCACCTAGTAACTCTACCATTGGTGACTAGTTTATTCATTAAGAATCAAATATCAGAGTGGTTGGTATGTACAAAAACCTAATATCCTATAATATAATTCCGAAACTTGTTGATAACTTAGTGTTTGGCATTATTGTATAGGTGTTGTCCTTGATGGCAACCCACTCACAGGTTAGTTTAGATTTGATAAAGAGAAACTCACATTGTAACAGGTCAATTTAGAGGTAACAGGGAAATGGTACAAAAGAACAGGATGTTGGAACAAAGGAATACAAATTAGAATCAAGAAATTGAAGAAAAATAATGTTTTCATTTGTATTAATTTGTATACGCTAGTTCACCTAGCCCAAGTAACGTATACAAGTGGGTTCACTGAACAAAAAGCGTGTATACGTATGCACACACTTTAACACGAGGAAAATCTCGTATGGTGTGGAAAATTAAGGAAAATCAAAGTTAAAGAATACCAAGGGTCCATACCATGGTATTAGCCCACAATATTGAGTGGAATAATGGTTACTTGATCCCATCTAAGAATACCACAGGTTCTATGTGTTGTTTTCATGTGAGGTATTGAGAAAGGTTAAAACTATATAAGGAGGAGAATATCAAAGGGCTAAGTGTGCAAGTGAAAGGGTTTTTCATGAATACTTATATCTAAAGTATATTTTATGTTGTAAGGGCTATGGTTATGATATTCTCCGAAATATCTTGTGCACCTTTGGATACAATGCTAGATTAGGATCATGAGACCTTAAATGACTTATTATTTTATGATCTGATAATTGTTGTTCTAGATCTGAATACTAATGCATGTTTTATCCTATAAATGTTATGATCTGGGTAAGTCTGGAAAAGCTATGAAGTTTTAAGTTATTATTTGCATATCTATACTTTGGTTTTCCTTAGTGAAGGCGCGTATACATGCTGGTTCGACACCTCCAAGTAGTGTATGCAGAAGAAAAGCTTGCTGATCAGTCCCGCTTTTTTACTGTTGCCTGTTAATGATGTCTTCATTAGATCTGAAAGTAGAATTGACTGTATAAGGAGATTGATTCTGATTGATTGATTGATTAATTGAGTAAGAAGGGTGATCTTTGCTACTGTTTGTTTAGAATTCTATAATTTCAGAGCACATCTTCAGAAAATGTTGGTTGGAATAGTTTTGATCCAGAGGTTTTTATGATTCAGTATTTTTGGAGGTATACACAATTTTGGTTAAACGAAATAGCATATACATATAGGTTGGCTTCACTAAAGTAGTGTATACATTCTGACATATGATTTTTGAGGTTGAAGTTGATTCTAATTGTTGATGCAGTGTTTTAGGTTCAGCTCTATGTTCTGGTGATAGTGATATGACTATTCAGATTGACTGATTTTTTGTAGATGCAGTTATTACAGTGGTGATTAATTTTGAGCTTCAATGTTACTGATGCGTCCAGTATGAAAATTTGATGAAACTTGGCCTTCATATTGTGTTGTCATGTACTATGAGTATCCAGTCTGAAAATTTATGAAACATGGTCCCTGGAGGAAGAGTGAAGGTAGTAGCCTTCTATAGGTTGGCACCTATGTATTAATAAACATATTATCCAGTAAAGAGCTAGGGGGTTGGAGCTCCCTTCCCGTAGAAGCTGGAATATGAGAGAAGGTTGTAGCCTTCAGCAGGTAGATGCCTACATACTAGAAAAGTCTACACCAGTACAAAATTTGTAAACGCTTTTTATTATATGAAGATTGAATATTGAGATGACAACAATATTGGTTTTTTTCCCACATTGGGTTTCCACTTGAAAAATCCTGGTGTTCATGTGTGCTGCATATGTGTGTTGATTTAGTCTGTTCTTACTGTATCTGTTTACTTCTTAACGCATCACACTCTGATTTAAGACAATGAATTACTTGTTTATTAAATATACACTGGTTTCATTCTTTATAGTCGCAGACATACGCTAGTTGGTTTTATTAAAGTAGTGTATATTGTTTGAAAAGTAAAATCATAATAGTGAATGTTAAAATACTAATTCACCCCCCCAACATTTTTCCCAACAATTGGTATCACTTGAAGGAAGATCTGTCAAGATGAACAATCACGAAGCCATGGGATCTATCAGACCACCAATCTTCAATGGAAATAACTTATCATATTGGAATATAAGAACCATCAACTATATTCAGTCACTTGGAGCTGATGTTTGGGCAATTGTTGAAGGAGGATACCAATATCCAACAGAAGTCCCCATAAATCCGGTAGAAAAGAAAACATATGAAAACAATGCAAAGCCATCAATGTGTTATCGAGAATTCTGTCAGAATCAGAATTCGTCAAAGTCATGGATCTCAACACATCCAAATCACTATGGGACAAAATCATTCAGAGCTACGAAGGAGACTCCCAGGTAAAACATGCTAAGCTCCAAACTTTCATAATTCAATATGAAACTCTCAAGATGCATAGTGATGAAAGTATTGCTAGTTACTTTTTACGAGTAGACGCAATGTTAAATTGTATGAAGAATCAGGGTGAAGAAATAACGGAGGCTACTTTAGTAGAAAAGAATTTCAGATCTTTGTCTTCTAAATTTGAGTCAAAAGTATCTTCCATAGACGAGAATCAGGATCTTCAATCTATTACTGTTGTTCAACTTTATGAGTTTTAACTACCTTTGAAATGAGGAAAGGAGGTCCATTAGATATTAGAGAAACTACTTTCAAAGCTTCAGCAAAGGGAAAGGAAACGGAAGATCTGAATGAATCAGGGTATATTTCAGAAGAAGATGAGGTAAAATTTGTAAAGAAGCTTCAATGGGGTTCTGGAAGATTCAGAGGTAAGATTACATTCAAATGTTTTACTTGTGGTAGAGTTGGCCATTATGTTGCTAAATGTCCTCATAAAGATAATCATGAAAAAGGAAAGGAGTCTGCAAAAGGTAATAGAAAATAGTTTGTTAATAGAAGAAGTTATTATACTCATGAAGATAGTAATGGCATATCTAATAGTGATGAAGATGGAAATGAAAAAGATTTTAAACTACTCATTGCTTATGACAATGATGATTTTATGGATGCCTTAGAAGAGGAGGATTTTCTTGAAGAAATCACTCAACTTAAAATCTATTTGGAAGAAAAGAATATGGTCATAGACACTTTGACACATCAACTCACTGAAGGAGAAAAGAATAATGAAAAATTAGAATATGAAGTAGTGGGTCTAAGAAAATAACTTGGGAAGAAAAAATCTCTTAATATTACATTTTCTAAAGGATCAAAAAGCTTAGATGAAATCATCAAGGTTCAGTGTTCTCTGCTTATAAATACTGGTCTTGGATACACTAGAGAAACATCCTAACCAGAAAAGCCTTCAGTTAGCACGAGAAGCTATCTTGATGTAGGAAAAACCAGTGAACAATTTTTCAATCCTCAACAAAAGCTTAAAGGTATTCCCTAGGTAAATAATTCTCATTTTACTCCAAGGTTGAACATCAATAGAAGTACCAATCAAAAGGTGAAAAACACCAAAAGATTTTATGATCACATAAACTTCTTCTTTAATGGACAATGTTTTCATGCCATAACTTTGGTCATAAAGATGCTCAATGTGTTTCTTATAAGACTATCATGACTAGAGAAGAAAGAAAACAAAGGAGTGTGACAGGAATCAAGAAAATCTCTTATAATAACTTTTCTCCTCTTGAAAATGAAATGGAATGTTCATTTTGAAATAACTTTGGTCATGAAGAATCTGAATGTAGGAGAAAATTTCATCCAACAATTCAAAAGGAACAAACATCATCAGATTACAAGGTATGGAAAAGGAAGGAATTTCAGTCAGAAAGATGTGGCATAGCTCTATTTGCAGAACGACAAGAAAATTAGTGGTACATTGATAGTGGATGCTCTAAGCACATGACAGGTGATAAATATAAACTCCTTTCTTACAAAGATTTAGAAAAGGAAAAGAATGTCTCTTTTGGAAATGACACACCCGTTGTCATTAAGGGTAAGGGTTCTATTTATTTAAAAGAAAAGGTTAAAGTTCGAAGTGTTATGTATGTTAATGGTTTAAAGCATACCTTTTTGAGTGTTAGTCAAATGTGTGATCAAGGAAATAAAGTTGTGTTTCGATCAAAAGAATATGTGGTTTGTGAGATCGACATAGGAAAGACCATAATCAAAGGTACAAGAACTCCAAGAAATCTATATATACTAAAAGGAGGTCAAGAACAATTCTATCTAAGAAAAACATAAGAGAACTAGTTATGGGACAGAAGATTGGGGCATATAATCTTTTCTCAAATAAGAAAAGAATGCAGGTTCAAGGTGGTTCGTGATCTTCTAGATATCATCATCTCTGAAAATACCATCTACAAACCATGTCAATTCAATAAGAAAACTAGAGTTCAGTTCAATGGGAAAGAAGGATCAGTAAGTAAGCCTCTTAAACTCATTCATACTGATTTGTGTGGACCAACAAGGAAAAATTCACCTCGTGGAGAAGAACACTACATTTTATTCATTGATGATTCTTCTAGAATGTTCTGGATTGGTTTATGAAAGCATAATGGTGAAGCATTTGAAAAGTTTAAAATCTTCAAAGCTTTAGTTGAAAATGAAATAGATACAAAAATCAAATCTCTCATATCTGATCAGGGAGGAGAATTCATATCAAATGAATTTTTTGATTTTTTTGAACAACATGGAATAAAAAGACAGTTCTTTGTTGCCAAAACTCCTCAAAAAAATGGAGTGGTGGAAAGAATGAATAGAACAATTCAAAAAATGACTCGAGCCATGCTTGATGAATCTGGAACTCCTGACACCTTCTAGGGTGAAGCTACACATACTGTAGTAAATATTCTCAACAAAGCTCATGTTCGTGTAAATAGTGATCAAAATCCATATGAACTTTGGTATGGTAAGCCTCCTATTGTAAAATACTTCAGAGTTTTTGGAAGAAAATTTTTCATCAAAAACACTGATGAAAAAATTGGTAAGTTTGAACCCACAGCAGATGAAGGGATATTTCTTGGTTATTCATCTAGAAGTAAGGGATACAAATGTTATAATAAGATAATTCAAAAAATTATTGAATGCATTGATGTTGTAATCGATGAAGCATGTATAAATCAGGAATAGGTGAAATCAATAAAGGAAGATGATAACGGTGAAGATGGTGAATTCTTTCTCATGTCAAATAGAAATGATATAGAGGAAGAAACCAATGAAGCATTAGAAGAAGATATAATGGACAGGGGAAAGACTCCATCCATGTATGTTCAAAATAATCATCCAGAATCTCAAATTCTAGGAGAAAAAGGCTTTGGAGTATAGACAAGAAGAACTCTTGTAGAATATTCTAGTTATCTAGCATTACTATCTTCCATAGAACCATAGAATATTAATGGAGCTAGCAAAGATGAATGTTGGGTTAAGGCCATGGATGAAGAACTTGACCAAATTGAAAATAATGATACTTAGGAATTAGTTCCTAGACCTCATGATAAAAATGTTATAGGAACAAAAAGGATATTTAAGAATAAGTTGAATGAAAATGGAGAGGTTATAGAAAGACTTGTTTGTAAAGTGTATGCTGAAGAAGAAGCTATAGACTTTGAAGAAAATTTTGCACCTATTTCCAAACTTGAACCCATAAGAATGTTTCTTGCTCTTTCAAGTTCTTGAAAAATCAAAGTGTATAAAATGGATGTAAAATATGCATTTCTTAATGGAGATTTAGAAGAAGAAGTATATGTTGAAGAACCAGAAGGATTCATTCTGGGAAATGATGCAAATCTTGTAATGCAAACTCAAAAAGGCTCTATATGGACTGAAACAAGCTCCAATGACATGGTATTATCATCTTGACAAATATCTTAAACAACAAGGTTTCACAAAAGGATCTGCAGACATCAACTTATATACAAAAATTGAGAATGATAAACTGCTAATTATTGTTGTTTATGTTGATGATATCATCTTTGGTAGTAAGAATTTATGAGTCAAAATTTTTCTTCTGTTATGTAGCAAGAGTTTGAAATGTCTTTACTTGGAGAAGTAAATTATTTTCTTGGTATACAAGTACAACAAACAAAATATGGAATCTTTCTTTCACAAACTAAATATCTCAAGCAGGTTATGAAGAAGTATGGAATGGACAATTCCAAACCAGTATGTACTCCAATGGTAATAGGAAACTGTATCAGTTATAATGATGAATCTCCTAGAGTGAATCAACCAGCATACATATGTATGATTGGAATTATACTTTAGTTAGTAAGTATGATTCCAGATATTATGCATGTAGTAGGAATTATTGGAAGGTTCCAAGCCAATCCAAAGGAATCACATCTTCAGGTTGTAAAAATAATATTCAAATATATCCAAGGAACTAAAGAATTTTGTCTATAGTATCATAGATGCAATTCTCACTCTTCCTGCATATACAAATGTGGATTGGGCAGGAAATGTTGATGACCGAAAAGGCACTAGTAGAGGTGCATTCTATATGGGATCACGATTGGTATCTTGGTTCAGAAAGAAACAAAGTTTGATTGCCTTATCTATAGTTGAGGCATAATATGTGGTTGTTGCATCTTTTTGCACACAACTAATATGGATGATGAAAACATTATAAGATATTCAAATCACATGTTCTCCACCCATATCCATTCTATGTGATAATACAAGTGCTATTAGTATTTTGAAAAATCCAGTCATGCACTATAAGACTAAGCACATACCCATTAAGTACCATTTTCTACAAGAACAAGTACTTGAACAAAAGGTTAAATTGGAGTATGTTCCCTCTAAAGAAAAGGTTGCTGATATATTTACCAAACCACTTCCGTGAGAAACATTTGAATATATCAAACAACAGTTTGGATTAGTTTCTGCATCATCCTACTGTTAAAGCCAGTTTTCAGAAGAATATTTCCTATATGCAGGTTTCATGAAGTAGAGTCACGTATATATGCAAGTTTCTGTGCCTGCAGTTGCGTGTGTGTTTTTCTAATACAAAAACAATGGGTCAAACTCAAAATCAGTTTCTGACATTGGTGTTCAGTCTAATGTTAATATTATGCTAATATACTTTGTTCATTACTATTTATTTGATTGATGAATATGCCTTGATGAATTAATTCTTGACAATGCACAGGTAGCACATATTCAAGGGGAGCATTAGCCTTCAAAAACATTATGCATTGTTGGCATCATGGCTGCTGAATTCAGCTATGATCTCAGATGTTCATATCATTTGTTGTAAAGTTCATGTAAAGACCTATGGTGTAATAATATGAATCTTAATGTCATATTCTATTAATTATTCCTTTTGGACATTTGATGTAATTTGTACCCCCACTATGCATGGGAAGGAGGATGTAATAATTGCAATTTTTCATTCATGTATGAACATTTGGTATATCCCCACTTGGTTGGGTGATTGATGTATGTATGAGTCATTGGTCATAGGAAGGTCATATCCACATAGTTGAGTTATAGAGTCATGCTATTCTTTTGAAAAAAATCTCTACACACTTTGCATGTACTCAGGGGGAGCATGGACAACATAATATATATCAAAGGGGGAGAATATCTTGGTCTACCCTTTTCCCTTGATCTCAAATGGGGAGAGTATCTTGGTGTTTCTTGATATATCTAATAGGTTCTACAACTTGAAGTGACAAACACCTATATGGTTGCTATCAAGTCCAAAGGGGGAGGTTTTTGGCATTATGGTACAGGTGTTGTCCTTGATGGCAACCCACTCACAGGTCAATTCAGATTTGATAAAGGGAAACTCACATTGTAGTAGGTCAATTCAGAGGTAACAGGGAAATGGTATAGAAGAACAAGATGTTGGAACAAAGGACTACATATTAGAATCAAGAAATTACATAAAATGAATGTTTTTAGTTGTATACGCTGGTTCACCTAGCCCAATTAGCGTACATAATCAGGTTCACTAAACAAAAAGTGTGTATACATATGCACACACTTTCACAAGAGGAAAAGCCTGTATGGGATGGAAAATTAAGGAAAAATAAATTTAAAGAATACCAAGGGTCCATACCATGGTACTAGCCCACAATATTGAGCAGAATAACAGTTACTTGATCCCGTCTAAGAATAGCAGAGGTTCTATGTGTTGTTTTGGTCCAAGGCATTGAGAAAGGCTAAAACTATATAAGCAGGAGAAGATAAAAGGGCCAAGTGTGCAAGTGAAAGGGTTTTTCATGAATACTTCTATTGGAAGTGTATTTTATGTTGTAAGGGCTATGGTTATGATATGATATGAAATATCTTATGCACCTTTGGATATAATGTTGGATCAAGATCATGAATCCTTAAATGACTTATCATTGTATGATATGATCATTTTTGGGCTATATTTGAATGCTACTGCATGTTTTATTCTGTAAATGTTATGATCTGGATATGACTAAAGTTTGGAATAGTTGTGAAGTTTTAAGTTATTATTTTCACATCTATACGCTGGTTCACCTTGGTGAAGGCACGTATACACGCTAGTTCGGCACCTCCAAGTAGTGTATGCAGAAGAAAATCTTGTTGATTAGTGTTGTTGTTTTATTGCTATATGCCAATGATGTATTCATTAAATCTGAAAGTACAACTATCTGTTTAAGGGGATTAAGTCTAATTGATTGAGTAAGCAGGTTGATATTTGTTACTATATATTTAGAACTCTGTAATTTGAGAGTAGATCTTTAGAATATTCTGGTTGGTACAATTTTGATTCAGAGGTTTTTATGATTCAGTATTTTTGGAGGTATATGCAAGTTTGGTTAAAGGAAGTAGCATATACATGCAGGTTGGTTGCACTGAAGTACCATATACATTATGACATATGATTTTTGAGGTTGTAGTTGATTATAATTGTTGATGCAGTGTTTGGGTTCAACTTTGTGTTCTGGTGACAATGATTTGACTGTTCAAATTGATTGATTGTTAGTAGATGTAGTTATTGCAGTGGTGATTAATTTTTAGCTTCAATGTTACTGATGGGTCCAATATGAAAATTTGATGAAACATGGCCTTCATATTGTGTTGTTATGTACTAGTAGTATCCAGTCTAAAAATTTATGAAACGTGGTCCCTAGAGGAAGAGTGAAGGTAGTAGCCTATGTATTGATAAACATACTAGCCAGTACAAGAGCTAGGGGGTTGGAGCTCCCTTCCAATAGAAGCTGGAAAATGAAAGAAGGTTGTAGCCTTCAGCAGGTATATGCCTGTGTACTAGAAAATTTTGCACTAATACAAAATTTGTAAACACTTTTTATTATAAGTAGATTGAAGACTGAGACGAAAGCAGTAGTGGTTTTTCCCCACATTGGGTTTCCATCGAAAAAAATCTAGTGTTCATGTGTGCTACTTATGTGTGTTGATTTATTCTATTCTTACTGCATCTGTTTACTACTTAATGCATCACACTTTGATTTAAGACAATGAATTAGTTGTTTATTACACATACGCTGGTTTCATTCTTTATAGTCGCGGACATACGCTGGTTGGTTTCAATAAATAGCGTATAATGTTTGAAAAGAAAAATCATATTAGTGAAAGTTAAAATACTGATTCATGCCCCCTCAACATTTTTCCCAACGCTTAGTTACTGTATAGTTCAATTAAACATGGTTAAATCATTTCTCATGCAATAGATAACATAAGGCTTGCATTCTTCTTGCTATTCCAACACAACACCAATAGCAATGTCAAAGGCATCTAGAGAAATATGGAAGGGTAAGTTCCAGTTAGGTCCGCACAAAATAGGAGCTTCTAGTACACACATTTTTAGACCTACAAAATAATTTTTGCAATTATGAGTCCATATAATTTCCACATCGTTTGAAAGTAAGGCAAACAATGGGCAAGCAATTTTAGAATTTTTTTCCTATAAAACGCTTGTAGTAATCGACATGCCCTCGAAAAATATGTACCTTTTTTTTGTTCTAGGAGTAGAAATTTTAAATATTACCTCACTTGTTTCTGGATCAATTGGTATCCCTATGATGGAAAGATAGCGTCCCAGCACAATTCCTTCATTCACCATCATATGCCATTTTTCAATGCTCAAAGAAATATGAGTTTGCTTACATCATTCTAGTAACTTCTCAAGGTTAGCTAATGATTTTTCAAATTCATAATTGTATGGTGTAAATTCATCCAAGAAAATCTCTAGACAATCATTAACCAAGTCAGAAAATTTTCCTAGCATAACTTGTTGAAAGGTAGTTGGTCCATTATAGAGTCTAAAAGGAAGGACTTGACATGCAAATGCACCTAGGGGTAAGTGAAGGTAGGTTTATCTTGGTCTTTAGGAGCAATCTAGATTTCATTGTAACCACTAAAGACTTTGAGAAATGAAAATAGTTTCTTACGAAACATTGTATGAAGGCCCCGATCAATAAAAGGAAATGGGAAGTGATCCTTCTGAGTGGCCTTATTGAGCTCTCAATACTAAAATAAATATCTCCATTTTTCGTTCTTCTTAGGCACAACAACCAGTTGGGACACCCATTGGTTATTAGAGATTGAATAAATGAAATTTTCATTCAATAATTTTGAAGTTCTTCCTTAACAATATATTTCAGAGCCGGGTTCATTTGTCACTGTGGTTGCTAGACAACATGGGAGTTGTGCTTTAGATAAATATGATGAGTACATAAACCAGGGAAAATTCTCTTAATATCTGTAGAATCCCATGAAAAATATTTGTTATGCCTTTTCAACAATTGAATCATATTTTCTGTTTGTGAAGGTCAGGGAAACTTTCAAGAAATCCCCCTAAATTTATATTTATAATAAATGGGTGAATCGTCATGATACAAAATAAAATCATGGTGAATATGTTGTAGTCATATTACTTTTTATTAATAAAAAAGTATAAAATCATAAAAGAAACTTGACATATATGTTTACTAAAAAAACATACAGACTATATTTTTGCTAAGATTATGCTGTAGGCCCAAAGTTTGGGTTAATAAAATAAAAAAATATTTTAAAGGGAGTGGGCCAACCCCACGAGTGCCAAGCAAATAAAAATGTTAAAAATCACGCAACTTTAAAAGCATCATCATACCATACATCGGGCCTAGGCCTACACCGACTTCGACATCACAACTAGCCCGACATTTATATTGTAAGTTGCTCCTGAGTAAGTGGTTTTGAAAATTCAATGTTGGGGTGATCAACAACTATGATCAACCCCAACAACACAAATGGATGAAACCACTTACCATCAAGGGTGCCCTCAAGGTTGGTTTCCACATCATCACTTCCATGTCAATCCACTTCATTCCACGTCAACAACCACACTTCCACATCACGTACCAATGCTAGCCACCACGTCACCCTTTCGTACTCTTTTGTCTCAACTCTCCATTACCTTATTTTTTCCTTCATTTGTCTTTAAAAAACCCAATTTCGCTCATTTCTTCTATTTTATCTGCCATTTTCAATCTAGATTCTAACTTCTACTCTTAGTGACCATCAACAATTGACTCCATCATCAAGTCTCTTTAGAACTTACCAGTATTTACTATTTAGATTCTTAAACTACCTCGTGTTTTTGAAAGAAAATCTAAAAATGACCAAAAAACCCACTTTATCCAGTTCTTCCACCCATATTCCCCTAGTGGACATGCAAAATGATATTTTCGACCCTGCTTTTCCATTAAATTTATTTGAAATCCATCAAAACCTTCTAGCTAGTCAGTTTGAGTAAAAAAATTCCTAAAGAATAGTTAAATCAAATTATTCGCTCCAATTATCCCTCAAAATTACTTTTTCCCAGAATTCATCAGTTGGTTAACCTCATCTTTAGGCCCACATAAATGTTATGTAATGAATTCCCTTGGTGAAATTTGTTTGCACGTGTCTTCCTTGTTGATTCAACAAGCCCTTGGTTTTCCACAATCTAATAATTACACTGCATTTTCCAATGAAACAATTATGTTTGTTTGCTAGAGCCTTCCAACAAAGCATAGAAGTAAATTGTATAACTTAGTTTTGCCTCCAAATGCAATTCCTCTGCTAGAGTCTACAAAATTTCCCATAGTTTCTTTTTCTAAAAGTGCCAGGCCAATTTTATCTATAATTATGGGAATTTTGGGAAGAGATAATGCCACAATGATTTATTGTCAAGCCTTAGGGCTTTTACATATAGTGATGCAACCTAGAATTGTGTTGGATATTCCCACTTTTTGGGAACATTCCATTAATATACAAATTCTCAACTTCAGTATTTTGAGTGCTTTAGGTTTCCTTCCTTGATGGTATACCTCTTCCTGTATGTTCATTTTGACCAATTCATGGATTTTGGTATGAATGTCATGGATATCAATAAGTAAAAGTAGACAATGATAAATTGGACTGATATGATCAAGCGTAGATAGAATAATCAAGACTTCTCTTTTTACATTCATTCTTTCATGTCAATTGTCTATAAAATCATTAGTAATACCACTCCTTCGAAAATTTTACCAAAGGCTCAATCTCTTTTACAATTGGGAAAATATTTGGAAGTTGAAGATTGGTTCTCATTCGAAGAGTATGTAGAACTAAGATTATATGGAAAAAATATCCTACCATACAAGCTTCCTTATTTTGTACCCATGAGAATATTTGCATTGGAATTTATTAGAAAAAGCTTGAATGTATATGAAGTACACTTTTTCCCAGTTAGGAAAGAATTTTTGTTTAAATTACTTATGATTGTTGGCCCCTTTATTATAAATAATAGACAGACTGTAAAGGAGACTAAGAAAAAGGTTGCAAGGTATGAACTTTCAGCTGGGGCAGAAGTGGCTCTATGATCCACACCAGGTCATTTCAACGAGGAGTTTTGAAATATTCTATGCCCATTATATCCATGTAACAAAGCCATAACTTGAGAAATTGGAAAATTGCGGCTTGGTGGAGACACAAGAGAGTATGGAGGTAGAAACCCCTCTTCCTACTAAAAAGGGGTTGAAAAGAAGTGTTGTTGATGTCATGGATCTTGATGTAGAAAGTTCTCAGGGAAGTAAGAAAGTAAGAATGACAGGAGGTGAGAAATAATTTGAACAATTCATGGAAAGAACTTCAAGTGAGGTTGGTTTTTAGTTTATGCTGGAGGGATGAAGTCTACACCATCATCTCCAATTCCAGATGAAGAAGAGAATAATTCATTGAATGTTCTAAAAGATACCTATTAAAAAATTGAGGAGAGCAACATGGAGATAAAGTCTAATGATATGGCTCAGCTGGAAGCTCAGTCCATTTCTAGTTATCAAACCAAAATTCTTTCAGCCATGGACTTGGAAAGAAATGATTTGATATTTTCTTTCACTCACCTTGTGGCCCAGTCAATTTCCTCTGATGTAGATTTTAGAAAAAATAATTTATCCGTTAACAATGAATAAATTCCATTTCCAAATAAAATAAACTTGCACAAGAAGACATGGGAGAGGGAGTTAATATATAATGATCTCAACAAAATATCACTAGCAGAAAGCAAGACGAAGGCTTTATTGAGAAAGGTGATAGATCAATTAAAGATGGAAATGGCCAATTCCCGAGCTATTCATACTCAGAATGAAGAGTATGAGAAGTTGATAATAAAGCTTGGGGTAAACCTAGATGATAAAGCAACAATTCAGTCCCTGATTGAGAGTGCAGAGTTTGAAATCCAGTCTTTAAGGAGGAAATTGAAGCTACCTGCAACAAAGCATGTTCAAGCTCTAGAATGGGCCAATATCAAAAAAGAAAAAGAAATCCTAACTCATGAGTTACCTGAAATAAATAAGGGAATAACAATTCCTAAGGAGAGAAATTTAGATCTACAATAGAAGATAGAAAATCATGTCTACACAATTGTAGTACAACCTTATTCTGAAGACCCAACTGAAAATCCTATTGGTGTTATGACAGAGCTAAAGATCTCAAAAGATGGATTGAAGAAACTGCAGAAAAGTCTGGATGGTGTAAAAGAAAAATTGAAGTAGAAGGAGAGACAACTAAACATGGCTAGAGAGAATGCAATTGAGCATCACAATAAATACAAGTCAACATGTAATTAAATCAAAGAACTAAAAGAAAATCTAAAAGGGAACATGTCTCTTATTCAAGCAAGAGAGAACATCTGGAATGATATCATTTAACAAATCAAAGTAGCCTAAGATCATATGGTAGTCGTAGATAAATAAAAGGAAATGCTTAGGGCCTCAGAAGTAACCAAGATGGTGCAAAAGAACATGTACAAGAAACATGAAAAACCATATTGTTAGAAGTCACGGAATCTGTGGCAGCTTTTAATTCTAGTTTTCACAAGAGTGTCAGAGCAGGGTTACCTTCATGTTGGGACGAACAAGGCAACCTACATTTTTGGGAACAATATGAAATATTCCTTTGAAGCAAAAAGTAAGATCAATGCATATCATGAGAAAACAACAATTTTGAAAGGAGCTACAATTGTGAAGTACTTGTCGAGGGAATTCCAGTTTTTATGGTTAGTCAAAACTTTATTCACTGAAAAGCCCACATAGACCAAGGTAACCAACTTAAAAATGGTCTTGAACATAATGTTATAGTGCCAATTCTTGACTTGACCCTATGGAAGAAGTATTTGAGCTTGATTTCACTAATGAATGTTCAAGTTGTGCAACTTGGAGCTTCATTAAGTGAGCCCGAAATTGCACAAGAGTCCCAAGTTATCGAATTATTATTTTTAAATATTTTCAATTTTTGGAAAATGTCTCATTTTTGTAATTATAAGAGTTATAAAGTTTAAATAGCTTTTTTAATTTTCATGAGGACCGA